>CAXIIO010000072.1:0-121484 GCA_964028335.1 Altica lythri | reverse complement strand
ATATTTTTTTCTTTAGGAACTACTGATCCTCTCAGGAAAGTGCAGCATGTTAATGCTCCTCTGTTTTGTTTATGGTAGTTAGGAGTTTGTAGCATTTTAAAAGAAATTTAAATTAATTTATTTTCTTTACATAATAATACGGCTCTGTTTCTTAAAATTTTCTTTTTAAAAATACGCAACACTTTTATGCCTAGGTGCGAAAAGGCACATCTTCATTATCATGTGCTTTTTGGGTGCAGCTCTATGATTAACCAATCAGAGTCTTTTTTTTGTGGCATGTTTACCCCTGTTAGGTACGTGATAATTTCCATTACTCTTTCTATAATATTATGCCTCCCTAATGATTTTGCGAGTCAATTTTTCTTTAATTTTACCGGATTTTTTAACTTACGAGATAGTTTTGTGCTCCGAGTGTTACATTAAAGGGTGTGGTAATTTTTCCGGTAAGATTTTTTACCATTACCTCCTTTAAATACCTGTTTATTGCGATTAGTGATAAGTCGAGTTATCATAACATCTTTATCTTTTATCTCCGAGAGCTGGAGTTGTGATACCTCGAATTATTTAAAAAGTAGTTTGGATGCCAAGAGTAAGCTTTAACCTTTATTACTACCTAACTTTTGTTCTAAATCTAAGAAAAGACAGAAGTACTTATTTATTTCATAGGATTTTTTTTTCTACAAATAACTGCGGTGTTTTTACTAGCAGTGCCGTATCCATCTTTAAAAAACGTTTGTTTTTTATTATAATAGTAATTTTATTTACTCTTTGTAGGTTTATTAATAATAACTTTAGAAATAGGTACTCAACTAACTCGAGTTAATAGCAAAAGGTATAAGGAAAATGAAAGAAATTTTTAACTTCATTCTTTTAAAAAAATATATTTTCACATTTTACTACACATAGATAGCAATATAACCATATATAGACAAGAATAGTAGGATCACCCTGTGCGCCGCCTCTGACCTTCTTTTGATCCATATTTCGCTTCGGTTTGCCGACGTTGTGGTGAGCAGCGATGCCAACTCTACCGATTTTTCGGTAGATCTACCGATTTAAGAAGTAAGCTACTGATATACTGTAATAATTTTATATCATAATTATTTAAGTTTTTGGATCTTAATTAAAACTTATTGGAACGAAGTTCCCTTTCGGGCGTTACGAACAGTTACGACTGACGCTAGGAGCTAGCCAAAAAAAATTCATACCAAAATTTGTCACGACACGACACGACATACGCATGTTGTCTCTCTCTCTCTCTCTCTCTCATAGATAGATATACCTATCTTTATTTAAATAGGAAACCCTAATATAATAAATATTAATAAAAGTACAATTAAAAAGACACTAATTTAAATTAAAAGAAAATACTGTAGAAAAGTACCTATAATAGTATTATATTTTATTTCATCCTGTTCATAAACATTTCAAAAATAGTTCTTAACTTGACTAGTTAGGTACCTACGTCAAATTACCTTAACTGTCAGTTACTGTCAAATATTTTAATTTTAAAATTTTGTATTAAATTGTTAATTCCTGTTTTAAATTAAATTGAAATAAAAAGTAATTCTAGGTAGATGTATATCCTCTAATCCTCTGGTATTGTATAAATGAACACTTTTGTTAAAAGAAACGAACAGTTGAAAATAATGGATTTACTATTTTTTTTTTCTATTTTGCTTTGAACACTGTAGTAGTGTCGCGACTTTGTTAAGTTTATACAGGTTTTTTGTAGATAATAAATATTAAAATAATAGAAAATAAAAACAATAATGTATCCTGACAGTGTTTCCGCACAAGTTCCGGATATTGCTGATAGAGTTAGGTAAGTAGAGATTTTATACAGACGATAATATATGCTTATGTATGTACAAACTCTCTGTTGTGTTTACAAATTACAATTCCTTCACTAATTAATCGAAAGGAACTTCGTTCCATCCGGGTGTCCCTTGACACCTCTCACTTTTTTTTTGAGTATTTCAGATATTTTAGGTTTGCAACACTGCTGGTGAGCGACAAAAATACCGACCGAAATGCAGGCCAAGAGTTATTAGATATTTTAATTACTCTTCAGTGTGTGTTGTTCCCATTAATATTTTCGTTTAAATTCTTATAAAAAAAATATAACTAAATTTTGATTTATTTTAAATTTTCTTGTGAGACCACCAAACAACTGTGTATTATACCGTTCGCATAACTGAACCTTTAGCGAGCAATTAACATTAATGTAAAAAAAGTTTACAAGTTATCCTTAGATTGGATTTCTGAAGCAATGTTTATAAACTTGGTTTAAGAGAAGCTACCTAAAGAAAACCTCTGTTTACTACAGCTCAAACACAGAATATATCTAATATATTAGAAAACATATGGTCTGTAATAAGTATCTATTAATACCACGCTAAGATTAAACAATATGAATGTAACAATTATAATCTTTGATGATGTTGAACACTTTTTGGTCGATAAAAATCAACTCAAATAACACTAAAAAAATCATAAGAGGAGCAAATACCAATACGAATAGCTAAAAATGAGAAAGGAATGAATATAGAGAAAACCACGTAAATATTTTACTAGATATTTTAATTTAATTTGCCAATACCTTTAAGTTTTATAAAGGAAACCCCATAAAATAAATCTAGACAGAGTATTTCATACCAATTGAAGACAGTAAAAAATAAAATTAGCACAGGCAGACATGTAAGTAAATAGTTATTTGTGACACAAGGAAGGAAAATGACATTTTGCAAGTGCGAGTAAAGTTGTGTAGCCGAGGTGCGTAGCACCGAGGCGAAACAATACGAGCACTTGCAAAATATTTTCTGGACGTGTAACACACACTATTTTTTGGTCCGATTAATTTTTAATATTTTCAAAAGTTCTGTTATGTTCAACAGTTGACCGTTTGTCCTACCTGAAGTTAGACCAGTGACTAGAAGACGACAGACTGTCAACTGGTATTGGTATGACGTGATGTTAATACATATTATAATTATATTTATAGTTGTATAATAACTTTTTTGATACTGAATATACGTGTTACTAGTGTTATTAGTGTTTTAATTAACATATGTTGCAAACACAACAAGTTCAAAAACTTTTTACCTGTGCTTTTTAATTTGTGACATACAAGATTACATGTTTATTGACATCTATTGCAGGATTAAAAAAATTAGTAATAAGGAATGATTTTCTGATAATCGATTTCAAGTTACTTAATTTTTATACATACAAATACTGTGCTAATAAGCAGCACAGTAAAAATTGTTTTATTGAAAATATCAACATTAATATCTAATAATTTTATATAAAGATAGCAGAGACAATGAACTATTTTCATAATCGAATGATAAGTAGTTCTAAATTGACATAAATGTCAAATTTTATAATACAAGTTGTGAGAGAAATTTAGAATCCTACTTATGTTTGGAAAAAGTTATAGGTAAGTTTAGTATATTATACGCTGTTTTTAAATAAATTTAATTTAAATTTGTATTATTCATTATGTATTTTTGATGACAAAATTTAAACTCATAGCGCCATCTCTTTAGATACCTAATCTAAAAGCTACTTTGCCGGCCTAGGCCGGAAAATTCCATTTTCCGGACGATTTTGAAGTAATTAATAGTATTGTTTCTGGACGGAGGACCAAAAAAATATTTTCGGTTTACCGATTTCGAAGGATACTTTTTGCTCTATAAGTAGCTACAAGTCTGGTAAAAATAAATATTAACACTTACACCTTAATTATAAATAAACAAATAAAGCTTAAAATTTCATTACAGAACGAAAACGTTTCCAAAATAATAGGTAGTTGTTCGTTTTAACTGTACATATCTGACATTAACCGATTATACATCTTATCTCCAATCGGCTGTTTCCTCTTCTCACTATTATTTATGCCCAAAATTAAAATATACTTAGGTACTTTTAAAGCATCATTTACAAGTTTCAGTCAACGTCATCGATGTCAACGAGGTTTCAGCAGTAATAAAAAATTGTGGGAGTCTTTTGATTCACCTGTTGAATAAGTCACCTGCTCAAAGCATTCGGCTCATAAATTTCATCAAGTTGAAGATGCTATCTACCGAAAAGACGTACACAGCTCTTTTGTTGACCTTAAAACCGCATCCCCGTATATGCAAATTAGTCGATAGAATAACCAAAATAGTACTAAGTGGTAAGTTATATACGGGGTGATACTAAATGGGACCAGATATATTTAAAACAATTATAATATTATACGTACATTAGGATCGGTCGATTTTTTTACTTTGGTATTTTAATAGTACCAAAACGGTGACCCGGCTCTAAACTCATATCATAGGATATTTTCTTTATTTATTGTCATTAATCCTTTTTAATGTTGAGAAAATTACCTGAAATATTACCTTGTTACTTTGATGATTTGGGGAAGAAATTCATTATTTACAATTCTACTTGTAACGAGGTGTGCGGGAGAGGGGTAGTAATAGTTACAAGTAACGGTAGTTGAAGAACACATATTTATTCACAAGGAACCAGGCTAGACTTTTATCGGTTATGCTGTTCCAAGTTGCAATACATGAGACATTGACAAGCGTTCAGAGTATATCTTTGGCTGATACAATACAATTGCTATGGATTATTTTCTATAATTAATGGTACCACCACAGGACCTGCCACTTATTCTGGAGATATTGGAAAGTCATTAGATCACCGTGAAAAGCAAGACATTAAGCCACTTGAAAAGATTAAGGACATTTTACCAGATGTATCAAAAGTAAAAGATCTTAGCTCAGACCAACGCTAGTTGATTGAAATCACACCTGCAGTTCTTCTGATTTGGCTAATCGAAGCACTTTGCAAACTATCTTACTCCAGGTGGCTTACTAAAACCAACTGAATTTGCTTATATGCCTCAACTAATAAACCAAGTAAAAAACTCATACATTTTGCTATATATGTGGTTAAAGTTTATGCTCTGGTTTGGTTCGAAATTAAGATACATTCAAATTGCAATGGTGCGAGACATTTTTGGAAATTAATATCTTGGTCCAGATACCTTATTCTAGAAAATTCTCATCAATGTAAGAGGCAAATAGTATGATATGTTCTTGCAGAACCAATCTGCTGTTAAACTGATATTATTACTAACCACCGAGTCAATACGAGCAGTTAAAAGATTCCTACCCAAAACATAACTAACACTCCACCAAATAATCTGGTGTTTTGAAAGTTAAATTGGACACATGTTTCATTTAGTCTTCGATAAACTCTTATAGGTACGTCTATCTGTTTTCATCGGTCCAAAAATCTCTTTGTCAATGAATGTATTCTCTAACAAAATTTAACTTTGCTTAACGATGCTCTGAGGAAAATCTGGTCCTCGCACTGGGATTCTGTGTCTCAGCTAGGCGTCGATAAACAAAATCAGTGGAAATTTTGAATCCATCTGCTCCTGTAGCAGTGTCTGCAGCAATTTCCTGTTACAACCAGTTCTCTAGAAACATAAATACTCAAAAAACGATCTTGACCTTAAGTAGATACACAATGTCTGTTTTAACCAGGTCTTCTTAAATGCTTACTTGTCTTTTTATAACGTTTGATTATACGGGAAATGGATCTTTGCGATGCA
Organism: Altica lythri; assembly: GCA_964028335.1. Classification (NCBI taxonomy): domain Eukaryota; kingdom Metazoa; phylum Arthropoda; class Insecta; order Coleoptera; family Chrysomelidae; genus Altica; species Altica lythri. The sequence goes on along the minus strand of CAXIIO010000072.1, from coordinate 115,867 downwards.
CCATATCTTTTTACAGTTTTTCAAAATCCCCATCCTTGTTCTAGTAAAATGACTGTCAGAGCATTATCTTAGGCAGGCAAATTTCTTGATTGATCTTCCATCATAAACACTTTACTTCACTGTACTTTATAAGTGTATATTTTTAGGACAAAACACAAAATACAAAATAGCGGATAATAAGATTAATGTTTTTAGGGCGGTAACTAGTTAAATAAAACATCAATTGAAAATTGGCTATAATTTTTTAGGCAATGACTCATTTTAGTTTTTTTTTTGGGTAAATCTGGCATAAATTTTAAACTTCCATGTTGGAATTATTATAATAACGATAATCTATGGTATTTCATCAATGCATTGCATAAAACGTATTATTGTTTGCTGATTTTAAGATTTCTCTAACAATTTTATTTAATCTTTTGTTCATTTTTAACTTTATCAAATTTAGAAGTATGTAGGTACCTACCTATAGGTAGGTGTTTGTTATCCAGAATGGTGAACATTTTTACATTAATAATATAGTTTAACAATATATAAATATTCATCTAGCTTAAGGCAATTTATTTACAGATCTACAGATATTTGATGATTACCCTGTATAATGTAAACACGAACCTGAAAGTGATGATTTTGTGTTGATTTATGCGCACGTAGTAAAGCAGGTGCTGTTTGAGGTGTCATTTTAGGGGATAAAATGAAAGCAAAGTTAAATGATGAGGATTCTTTTATGTAATGTTTTGTAGCTAAAGTCAAAGTCCGTTTAAATGGGTATTTAATGAACCTAACAGGAAATTTATATACCATCAGAATATTTTCAAAGAAGTATAATTTTAGTTTCTAATAACACAAGAATCTATATACGAGGGTTCTCTTTTTAATTACGCATATAGCCATAAAGACCACAAATATATGACTTAAAGTACTTTATTGCTATTTAAAATGTATTCCATCAAAATCGATACACTTTTGCATGTTCAAACCAATTCGTAAAACAGTTATTCCGGTCTTTAGTTAACATCTGCAAAATCGCTGTTTTAAAGGCCTCGATGGCTTTTTTTAGCGACTAGAATCAATGCCCACGCACTGAATTCTCGATCTTTGGGAATGTTTGAAGCTCCAAAAGTCTTTTGGGCAGTGTGAGCATTGTCCTGATGTAGTATGATTCACCTTTGTGCGTTGCTTTGTCGGAGTTTCGCGACAAGTTTGGTAAACAAACTTTTATCTCCCAATTGGAAGAAACAGTACTGCGATCTATTAAAGAAATTGTTGCCACAGGACCAGATTTTAACACAAAAGTTGCAACCATTTTCTTTGACACACTTCGAGAACGGATTACTTTTGTTGGTATTTCCTCATCATACAATATTTACACAGCGGATTGACGTTATTTTTCGGTTCGTAGTTCGAGCACATTGGAGATTCATCCCCACTAACAATACTATAAACATTTTTTGATGTTTCTTTGTTGAACGTTCCAAAGTTTTCGACACCAATTGACCCGAACCACTTTTTGTAAATGAGGGATCTAATGAGAAATTAACTTTGAAACACCCAGATCTGTTGGTCTTCTTAAAGATGCCTCTATTTCCCGTTTTGTTACAAAGCAGTCATCCTTAATTAGCTAACGAACATCATCAATGTTTTGCTTTGTGACTGCTGTTTGGTCCTAGCCTAGATTCGTCGCTGAGACTGGTAGATAAGACCACGTTGAAATCTGCAATACCAGCGGGAAATAGTTGACTGGTGTGGGGATTCATTTTTAAACACAGAAACCATTTCACCGAGACATTGATGTTGAGATAATTCTTTTCAAAAACGGTAAATAATTAGTGCTCAAAAATGTTCTCGGCTGAAATGCATTTTTCGACCGACTTGCTAAATTAAGCATTTTTATGTACTTGATGTATCGTTATGAAACTGAAACAAAATATATGTGAAAAAATTGACTTTAGATTTGTCTCTTATTAGTGGCGCCTTCTAAGAGGCTATATGCAAACCTAAAAATTAAGTACAATGACGCCCCCGTAAGATGGCGCAGTTAATATATCATCTCATAAAACGGGCAACTTTTACTTAATTTATTACTATGACGCCACCGCAGGGTGGCGCAGTTGATATCTCATATATTTAAACATGCGATTCTTACTAGACAAATTTATATACTATAACGCCACCATAAGGTGACGCAGTTAATATCTTATATATTTAAAGGGAATATTTACTGAATTAAGTACAAGTACTACGACGCTACCGTAAGGAGGCGCAAGTTAATTTCTAATATATTTACTCAAAAAAATTACCAAATAGGTACAACAAAAAAAGTAAAAACGTGGATACGAAGGAGAAAATATGATCAAAACGACAAAACAAAAAAATAGCATTGTAAACATAAAAAAAGGGTCATAAATTTAAAAAAAAAGGAAAATGAGAAAAATATATCAATGTTAGGTGATACGAAGTTCACCAGGTCAGCTAGTTAGTTTATAAAAGAATTTATCTAAAATGATAATTATTGATAGTCGAATACTCCAACCGCTTAAAAATTTGCAAAAAGAAACTAATATTACAAACGAATTTTATAGTAGATTTTTCTATGAACGACAAAAAATCTCTTCCTATCAGATTACTCAGCATAAATGATTGAATTGACAAAATGAGAAAGGTTCCAATTAAACTTCACTCCCGCGGATACGGTCTCAGCGCTCACCTTCTTTAACATTTTTCCACTTCAGCGCTCGCCGTAAATTTTTTTCAGTTTCGCGCCTTGCACCTCAGCGCTGATCGCCACATTTTTCTACTTCCGCGCCTTAGTTGAATCGCATAGTAACGGAACCAATGGAAAAATATTAAATAATATAATATTTCATATAAAGCCATTTGCAAATAAGTTGTTAATAAATTTAGTGCATATTTTACATCTATGGTTTATATATTTGTGAGTTTAACTCCTGCGTTAACTATACGTATAATTAATTCAAAAAATTCGTCCATATTTCTCAAAGAGACCGGAGTATGTAAATACCAAGTAATAGTATATTACTTTACGAGTGGAGTAAATTGCATATTACAGCGAGTGTGTTTGGCCCATGAGCGAGCTTGCGAGCGAAGGGGCTAAAGAAACGAGCTAAATATGCAATTTGTTCCTCGAGTGAAGTACTATGCTTTACCCACGACTTACCACATGGTTTTTATAAAACTAAAAATAATAAATATAAAATTTAAATTTTGGCATAAGTTGTCAAAAATATTTGATTTCGCAGACGGTCCTGTCTGAGAAATGTCAAATGTTAGTTTAATTTAATGAAAACTGTAGGTAACCAGCATAATAATACAGGTTTCTATTTACTTACTTCACTAGTTTAGTAAATGAAACTATAACACAACTCCTCAATAATTTGACACTTACTGACAGAGTTATAGGTTAAAAAATACGCAATTTACTTATGAGCCGTGGGTAAAAATAAATTAAAGTCTCGGTCTCAGCAATAATAGTATTTATGTATATTAATTCTTAGTGTTACGCGTTTCGCTCATACGAGCATCATCAGACTTCTAAAATATAACTAGAATAATTGCTGGAGTACAATAAATAAATTTAATAAACTTACATTAACATAAGTACATCTCACTGGAACATTACATATATAAATTTAAGGTTGAATTAATAAAAAACAATTGAAATTAAAATAGAAATAAAAAATTAAAGGTCTTTACACAATTCAAAAAATAAACTTGTAAAATAACGGTGTACCAACTTTTGATCTATAGAATCGTTATTTTTTTTAAAGATTAACAAAATAATTTTGAATGATTCTAAACTAAAACAAATATAAACAAAGATTCATTGAAATGAAGTAGAATGAAATGAAATTTTAAATTTTTATATAACAAATTAATGATTAAAATATTCATTCTAATAAATTATTAAAGATTAATGATGGTTCGAAATTGAACACATCATTCACACATAATAAAACAGGGTTCTTTTTAGCTTTTGTGATTTCCATCTTTTCTAATAAAAAAATCTAAAAATGGGGTTTTCGGTAACGTTTTTGTTCAAACTAAGTGCGTTAGCAAATTAAATATAGTGTTTTTTATACAATAGGATAATGATTGGCTTCTCGTTCAATGCGCAGTGGTTTTTTTACGAGCGTTACGATAACAACGACCGTTCTGAAAGCTTGTCAGTGTGGTAGCTAGAATGGTTTTGTAAACTGTACGAATATGCTGAGAGAGTTTCTGAGTTGTTTTTTAAATGTATGTATTTTTTTAGTTTAAATTAGGCAGTAACAAATTTATATAAAATAAATTCTTCTTAATTATGTTGGCATCATACATTAAAAATTAATTTAAGATGTATATATATAAAGTGGGGAGGATGGCGGACCAATGGACCAAGTCATACAGACCAATAAGTCTATCGTCATTCGTAGCAAAAACGCTGGAAAAACTGGTCGATAGATATATAAGGGACGAAATCTTAACGGAGAACCCATTAAGTGATCGTCAATATGCATACCAGGGGAAGTTTCTGGGTACAGTCTCAGAGCGGATGCAGTCCGCAATAAATATGGTGTACAAGTGGTGCAAGGATGAAGGCCTAACAGTCAATCCACAAAAAGCATCAATTGTCCCATTCACTAATAAAAGAGCGTTACAAGGCTTACAACCAATAACGCTCAACAACGTGGTGGTTCCAATGGCCACAGAGGCCAAATACCTAGGTGTGGTATTTGACCAGAGGCTATCATGGAAGCAACACATTCAAAAGGTCACACATAAAGCTACAATAGCCCTTGGTAGGTGTAGACAATTGTGTGGCAAGAACTGGGGATTGAACCCCAAAATGAACCTATGGTTGTATACACAAGTCATTAGACCAATGTTAACCTATGGTTCGGTGGTGTGGTGGAGTAGAACGCAGCAGTCCGGGGTGATCAGGCAGCTGGAAAGCATTCAAAGGCAGGCATGTCTGAATGTTACAGGTGCCATGGGAACCGCCCCAACGGACGCACTACAGGTTTTACTCAACCTACCACCATTGCACATTTACATTCAGGGCGAGGCTATGGCAACTGCTCACAGACTGCTACAAGGCCAGGCCCCCATTACCTTATTAAAAGGCAAAAAGCAAGCAGAGTTATACAATAGGGTTAAGGCAGATCAAATAATGAGTATGCCTCAGGACAGGATAGTCCCCAGGTATAACTTTGTGAGAAACTTTCGAGTAGAAATACTGGAAAGGGACTCATGGAACAATGACCTCCCAATCCAAGGGGAGTCAATTTGGTATACCGATGGCTCAAAGACTGAGAAAGGCACAGGATCAGGTATATACAGTAGAGGACACAGGATAAAAATCCAACTAAGTCTAGGTGCGTATGCCACAGTGTTTCAGGCTGAAGTAACGGCCATACAACACTGTGCAACGGAGATCGTAAGTCAGGGTATAACGGGTAAAACAGTAGTCATATACTCGGACAGCCAAGCAGCTCTAAAGGCGATAGTCTCAGCACAAATAAGCTCACAGCTGGTGTGGGACTGCGTTGGGGCCCTGACACATGCCGCTAGTCAAAATTCTCTGACACTGGCATGGATACCAGGACACTCAGGGTTTCGGGGCAATGAGAAGGCTGATGAATTGGCCCGTGCAGGAGCTAACACTCCAATGATTGGCCCGGAACCATTCGGCGGAGTTGCTAATACATTCAGAAAGGCAGCCATTGAAAAATGGAGGCTAGAAAAGGCCCAGGAGTGGTGGGAAACATCACCGGGCAAGCGACAAGCCAAACTCTTCATAAAGGGATACTCGGCGAAGTTTACTGCAGAGCTGCTATCACAAAGGCGAAATGATGTTAGAATGATTGTCAGTCTCTTGACAGGACATTGTAGGCTCAGAAAACACATGAGTCAGCTAAACTTGGCAGATGAAGACATTTGTCGATACTGCCAAGAGGAAGAGGAAACCGCATTTCATGTCCTATGCCAATGTGAAGGCCTTGCAAGGACGCGGTATCTAGTACTGGGAGAGGAGAAACCAGCTGCTCCAAGTTATGCGGAGTGGCCACTGTCAAGGCTATTAAGTCTCATTAAGAGGGCAGAGCTGGACAAGGTGCTCTAATCCTATTCCACAGATAATGGGTGTTCACAATAGATCTGCAAAGGTCGCAGTGATATAGGCTAACAGCCAACCCCAAAAATATCTATCTATCTATCTATAATATATTTTTATTTCCGTCCGCCACTGATAGATAGACTCCGCCTACCTGCGCCGACTAACACGTGGCTGTCACAAACTTTCGTTGGTAGACCTATTGTTTTTAACTTCATGTATATGCGTTTTTTTTTTCATTGTACATAAAAGGTTTTATGCTTAAAGGGTTAAAATTACCTCTGAGTTCTACGAGTTTTCAATAGATGGTGGTGAGAGTTATGCAATTTTCCTTAAACAATTATATTTTTGGGTTGTGTAAGAATGCAATAGACGACGCTGTGTTTAAATTTAAATTTTTTTGTGCTTAAGTTTTATGTGACACATAAATGCAATATTGTCAACGTGTGTGTTCAGTTTTTGGGAATGAATCTTTTATTTCTATTGTATTATTTTGTTCTGTATTATACAAAATAATTATAATACGTGCAATTTAGTGTATACTTTTTATTAAATTTTATATATTTGTCACACTGCCATTGTTTTTTTTCTTTGCGGATTTCAGCATTTTTATGCAGACAATTAAATTCAATAAAATAGTTAAATAAGATATCAATTAATTTTATATAGTGTATTTATATATTTATTTATTGTTTTGTTTTTAATTGTTTCGTTTATTAATATACCGTGAAGAAAATGTAACCTTAACAATAAATGTAGCAGAGACGCACTACGACACCACCGTAAGGTGGCGCAGTTAATATCTCATATATTCAAACGAGCAATTCTTAGTTAAGTACAACAAGTATCTCGTGAATTTTATTGTAGATGCGCCGTAACAAAACTGAAAGTGGGGGTATGATGGGGTGTGCTAAGAGAATTTCGATAGTGTACACTGTTGCATTATTTCATTTACAATCGTATGGCGTTATTTAAATTTGATTGTGTATTGTGGATTTCTAATATAACACATTAATACTATTAATGTTTTAGAATTTTCAGTAATATTTCAAATGATGTTAAACTTTTAAATTAAAAAAAATATTTTGTCCAAGTTATTATTGTTATTTTAACAAGAATTAATGACCTTTTATGTATTTTTTGATATATATTATATTTTAATCAAATCGTTATTTTTGTTTTTCTTTTAAGAGTCACGTTCAAAAATCATTCACATAACATTTTAGTCAGTCCATTGCTGTGGTAATTATTTTATACTCATTTCTTAAAATATTATACTCAAAAATGCCCAATACTACTGTGATCATTTTCATATTCACAACATTGTAAAAATTATAATATCTATCAAGCGTTAAATGTTCAGGTAAATTCCTTCCTACTCTGACCGAATACTTTCTCTCTCTGCGCACTGCAAGATCCGCCTATTTACGAGATACTTGTCAGACGACGTTACTGTAAGGTGGCGCAGATAATATTTAATTTATTTAATCGAAAAATTACAAAATACAAAAAAAAATAGTAATAAACCTGGCAAAATCTTAAAAATTTAAAACGGAAATGAGAAAAATATATCATTGTTAGGCAGTCCGAAGTTCGCCTGGTCAGCTAGTATTTTATACTAATTATTGTATTTTACAATATATTTTTATTATTTTTTTAAATATAGTTTCATGATATTACTATAGGTGTACCTGCGACGTCGTTCGCGTGGCGTGTTGATTGTTGTTTGAAAATTTCTTCACTCACCTCGTTAAAGGGGTAGAAGGAGAATTTTTTATACACCAGATGTTATGTTGAAAGAAGACAAATACATCTATGAAAACTGCATTCGAATCGGATCAGTACTTTTCATGTGATACGCGCACAAACATATAGATAGACACACAGACGTACAAAAAAATGTAACCACATTTTTTGGGTTCTATATCGATGTAGGTACCCGTGACGTCGTTTGCGTGATGTATAGATTGTTGTATTAAAATTTCTCCCCCCCCCCACACCGTAAAAGAGTTAGGGAAAAAATTTTCATACACCAGATGTTAAGTTAAAAGAAGACAAATACATATGTGAAAACCGCATTCAAATCGGATCAGTAGTTTTCATGTGATGCGCGCACAAACATAAAGATAGACAGACACACAGACGTACAACAAAAAATCTAACCACATTTTTGGGTTTTATATCAATGTACTTGTGACGTCGTTCGCGTGACGTATAGATAAATTTCTCCCCCCACACCGTAAAATGGTTTTCCAAACATTTCCCTTGATTGTAGCGTGATGTAAAGTATCCTATAACCAGCTCAGGAGTATGAAAAATAATTGTACCAAGTTTCGTTAAAATCCGTCGAGTAGTTTTTGTTTCTATAACGGTTATACAGACAGACAGACAGACAGACAGACAAAAATTTTACTGATTTCATTTTTGGCATCAGTATCGATCCCTAATCACCCCCTGATAGTTATTTTAGAAATATATTTCATGTACAGTATTGACCTCTCTAAAGGTTTACTATAAGTATAGAATTTTTTTAAAATTTATTTTTACTAATTTATTTTATTCATTAAATGAAATTTGTTATCTAAAAAATATAGTTAAAAGTATTATTTCCTGCTTATTTCTCTGACAAAATAACAACGATGGCTTCGCGTCTGTCGGAATTTCCCAATTTCTAGGCAACTTTTTTGTGATTTATGTGATCAAAGGCGTCTACTAACCAATAAGTCATTTGTGACACTACCGACTATAGGTAAAGAATGCAGATTCTAGTCATGCCGGATGTGACGTTTTTTTCTTAATAACAAAGTCCAGTTTCGAAATGTCATAAACGCAATTTAGTTTTACCAAAAAACAGAAGTAAATTCTTATGTTCATAAGCGCTGAATTCTAATAGCAATAAAATAAAAACTCAATTGCTAATAAAAGATATAAAAATAATTAATATAAATAACACCAACAGATCTATTTTTCCAGAGAGTGCATTTTATCTGTAATTAGATATGGTCACCAAAATTTTGTTTAGTACCCAAAAGTTCTGAATTTTAAAATAGTATTCACTCAAGTTGCATATTTTATTGCGGTCACTCAGGTATACTTAATTGGACAGAAAATCAGAACGGCAATTTTAAAAGAATATTGATGACACAGGTAGAGTCTATGAATTTTTTACGTCTGACTGGTCTTTAAGATGACACTTAGGATACCTATTCTAAGAAAATAAGAATAATAGATTCAGAAATGTGATGAATATGACAAGTGAATAAGTAATTGGGACCAAAGTAATTTTGTCTGCAATTAAGATTATGACAAATAATTGTCGTGTAAGTACATGGAGTCTTCTTGTAATACATATAATAGTTAGGTATGTCTTGTGCAGATATGATCTAAATTTCAATTGGTACCTTAAAATTATTCAACTGAATACATATTGGAAGGTAGCAAATTGTTAAGGTATAATAAATTATGTTTCAGTAATATAATTATCTAACAATGGAATTATGTAACTTTAAATTACTTGGATTTTTATAAAGAGCAAAATTTTATTGTTTAAGTTTTCTTTAAATCATTGTCATGAAATCAGTGATAACAAAAATAAAAATGTTGTAATACTTATTTTCCTCGATATGAGTATCTACATCTATATTTTCTTTGCTTATTATATGGTAACCAATTTTGACGGTAAGACGGATTTTAATGATTCGTTTTGCATTCGATTCTTGAGAGCATCAAAAAACTTTATGCGATCATGTAATATTGGAAAACCGTATTTGTGCATACAAAAAATGCATTTTTAAAGTGCATCTCAAACAGAACTCGTTATTTATTGGCTGAATTGAGTTCAATTTTATTACTCATAGTTTTGAGGTCGCTAAAAACAAATATGACATTGGAAGTGATCTCCGTAGTACCAAATGCCCAAGATACCTTCTGTTTACATCTCCTCTTGAAGTTTTCGGTATTATCGATGTAATGGTAGTCAAAACTCAATATTCGGTTATTTTTGGGCCCTCTGAAAACGAATATGATATTGGAAGTAATCTCCAGAGTACATGGTGTTCAGGATACTTACTGTTTACCTTGTTTTCTGAAGTTTTTGGTAAATTAATTAAATAATTAGTTAAAACTCAATGCTAGGGGGTTTTTGGGCTCGCTGAGAACGATTATATCGAAAGCGATTTACTGTGTATATAGTGCTCAGCACAGTAAATTTTACGTCATCTCCTAGAGTTTTATTTAATATATTGTCAACAAAACCCCAACGTCATAATCATTTTTAGCAAGCCCAAAAAGCTCCAAGTATGGAATTTTGACTAATTGTATGACGATATTACCGAAAACTCTAGGAGACGACGTATCCTGGACACCAGGTAGGTACTCCGGAGATTACTTTAGATGTCTGGTACTCCTGAGATCCCTTTTGATATCAATTTGTTTTCAGCGACTCCAAAAATAACAAACTTAAACTCATTTTCGTCAGTAAATAATGATTTAAGTTTAAAATGAACTTTAAAAATGCTTTTTTTTGAATACATAAATGACATTTTCCAATATGAAATGATCGCATAGGGTCAGAAAGTTTACTGACGCTCTCACGAATCGAATGCAAAAACAATCATGGAAATCCGTTTTGCCATTAAAATGTAGGAGGTAATTCTATGTCACCAAAATTTGTTGCGGTGTACGAGACGGAAGAAAACCGAGAAATCTCCATTAAGAGGTATAATAAAAATGCACTTTGATCTTGTCTTAATTTTAAGAAATAATCAGAATCTATGGCATTTAGAAGGCCGAACACAAAGACCCGGGGGTACAGACGAAGGCGCCGAACAACAGAACAGGAAGATCGCAGACTAAGACTGCTGACTTTAAGAGATCGCTTTTACACTTGCAGAGCAATTGCAAATCAGTAGTTTGGAGAACATGAAAGGACAATTAGAATTCAAAGTGTTTATCATCGTTTTAGAATTTTCGAAATTATTTTATACCGTGTTACCTCTGACTCTAGAACAACGACGAAATCGACTTGACAGTAATTGTGGGACCAGGAATGGAACCAAATTCTCTTTAGTGACGAGTCTCGATTTTGTCTAGGCATGCCTGATGAACGGCCCTGGGTAAGAATTCAGCTAGGTAAACGCCGCTATCCTCAGTTTTTTGTTTATCATAATTTTGGAATTACGGTATGGGATGCAATCTCTTTTGGATCTAGATCACTTTTAGTATGAATAACGTGAAGTCCAAGAAATTGTGTAGCCTCATCTCATTTCATATCTCAGGACACTCTAAAACTCAACTTTTCAACAAGATAACGCACGGCCTCATATAGTAAAAGTAACATAAGCCTACTTTGACCATGTTTTATTTAGTGTGTTACCCTAGACCCCCAGATACCCTGACTTATCTCCAATAGAATATGTATGTGACATTGGTAGGAGACTACTAAATTTAAAACAGCCTCCTTAAACTAAGGCGGTAATTCGCCATGAGCTAGAGGTAGCCTGGAAAAAGGTACCCAAGGAGCTTATTAGATCTATGCCTAGACGTATTAATCAGTGTGCAACTAATAAATTTAGAACAACCTCCTAAAACTAAAGCGGTAATTCGTCATAAGCTAGAGATAGCCTGGAATAAGGTACCCCAGGAGCATATTATTCACTTCATTAGATCTATGCCTAGACGCATTAATCAGTGTGCAACACACCTTGGTGCATCAAAACAATTAAGATTTATTTTGAAATAGCTTGGATTAAAAATTTATTCATTTGCAAAGTAGAGCTTCCTAAATAATTATTCAGAATAGACTTCCAGATCTCTTTTATAAAGAGTTTGTTTTAGCTTTACCATCAAATAGAATTAAGGACACCTATTTTTTATTTAATTTAATTTTCATAACAAAAGGAGGTCAATAACTGCTTGTCGATATTAGACATGTTGGTCTACCAAGTCCCTAATAACATTCTTTGCACTAAATGGTACAGAAAATCTCTATGAAACAATAGATTTATTTATTATCAGTCTCAACATCTTCATAGAATGAAAGTAAACATAGTCTTAGGCCTTAAGAATGAAATAAATAAACTTTCACATAGAGATTTCGTACATTATGATGTCACAAAGTTAAGGAAATTTATGTAAGAGGATGGTTACCCTCTAGTTTTATTAAATAAGTTGATCTTCAGCACTTTTTATTGCTATAGGACTCCAAAAAACATGATGTGGTTGAATCACAATATCTACTAGTCACTTTTCATTATTTTTCCGATCTTAGCACCTAAACTTATTAAATTATTTACTGTGAACACAATTGTGATATCCATTAGGAATGTAAAAACCTTAGATCCCCTATATACCAAAATCAAGATTCCACTAAAAATGATGGAAAGTTCTAATGTGTTGCTTGTGGTAAGTGTTTCGTGGGACACACTTCAGGAAATCTTATTTAGATTAACTGTTCACAAGTTTGATATAGAAATCTTAAACCATATTCATGTTTCCAAGATAGAAAATTTTGGAAAGAGATGCTATTTTACGTAAGCGTGGTTTCAAAGAAATGGTATGTATACTTAAGTCTGATTATTATTAATAAAAGATCTGACATTAGTAATTTAAGAGTTATTTATAACATATAACAACATTTTATCATTTTAATGATACTGAATATCTTTATGTACTTACATCAAAGTAAATTACTTTGATTTATAACTTCACGAGCAGTAATTTTTGGTTTTTATTAACGTATTTATAAGTTTTTTGTAATTTAATTTAAATACCCACAATATTTTTGCTTTAAAAAAATAAATTTCCGATACAAAACTGATGCATCCGGTCTAAAAAACCTAGATAAACAATATACAAACCCCATAATTTGCAGAAGTTATCGAGAACAAACAAAAATCAATCTTCCCTCCTTTTTTTCACGAAATTGTATCTCAATGGCGGTAAGACGTAACATCCCGTTTATAGTTTTATTTTAGATAATGAAGTCATCAAATTGTAGGCGGAGACCTATGATTACTTTCCCAGGGGCTATATCTGATACAGTGGGTGTATAAAGCAAATACTGTACAGGATGTGTGAAAATTTAACACAAGATTTTGATAGGTAGATTTATGAATTAAGCGGTGAAATGTTAAAATAAATGGTTCCAATAACCAGCGCTAATTTCAAAAAATGATATTTAAGGCTTGTATATCCTTTCGAGATCAATTTAGACAGTAAACTTTTATGTGTTTTACAAGGATGTAAAATGATTGTCTACTCTACACAGATTGATTGATTAAATTTTTACATAAATCACAACAAATATTTCTAAATACATAATCGTTTTTACGAAAGAGTTGCTGTGTTTAAATTACAACCAAATTTATTAAATTTCTTAATATTTTTTTACATTGTTTCTGATTGTGCAGCACATAAAATTAAATATAAATATTCTTCCTTCTGAATATTTTCTATTATTATTTTATACATAATTTTATTTGTACGACTCATGGCCGGTGGTAATCCCTGCCCTCAAGATTTGCAGTAAATTCTTACTGTATTGGAAGAACTTTTATCAGTCTGTTAAATAAATCGAGTGTTTAACATTGAAATTCAGTTAGTGATGGAGTTTAAAAGTAAATTACATAAACATATAAATAGTCAAACTCGAGAAGTTATTTCTAAACGTCTGTAAAGCTAGAAAGGTCAAGTCGGCAGAATCACTCGTATTATATCTCAAAATTTAGTGCTTATATAGTGCTAATTTAGTGCTGATAACAGATCTTTTGGTGCTGTGATAGGGGGACTAAAAATGAGATCACTGCTAACTTTTCATTAAGCTAGCAGTGTACCATTCGTGACTGCTCTAAAACGGAAACTAATGGAATTAAAAGACGTCACTATTTAGTGCTCAATTAGTGCTGCCAGTACAGCAAACAATTTTTGAAAAATATTTTTTTTTATTTTTTTTTTTTTCAAATCAACTACCGCTAATATAACGACGCCAGCAGTCTTGAGAGCTAGAAGAACACTCTAAAACGGAAACCAATGGAATTAAAAGACGTCACCATTTGGTGCTGCCAGTACAGCAAAAGATTTTTAAAAAATAGTTTTATTTTTATTTTTTTTTTCAAATCAACTACTGCTAGTATAACGATTTCAGCATTCTCAAAATTATTACTTGAATTATATTAAACTCCAATGTTGTATAAAAAAAATATATTTCCAATGATAAAACTAATATTTACTTTTGTAAAAAATGTGTTTTTAAACTAAGCTAACGACTCACCGAATTTTATTTTAAGATTTGTAATTCGAAAATATTAAGATAATTTATATTTAACGATGCGTAAAAATAATTAAGGCGGCTAGCGTAGTTATACTAGCAGGAGTTGATTTGAAAAAAATTAAAAAAAAAATATTTTTCAAAAATCTTTTGCTGTACTGGCAGCATGAATTGATCATTAAATGGTGGCATCTTTTAATTCCATTAGTTTTCGTTTTAGAGTCTTCTCCTCGCTCTTGAGTCTGCTGAAGTCGTTACACTAGCAGTAGTTGCTTTGAAAAAAAAAATATGGTTTAAAACTCCTTTACTACAACGACAGTACTATTTCAGCACTAAAAAGTGACGTCTTTTAATTCCAATAGTTTCCGTTTTAAAGTCTCTCTCTAGCTCTTAAGGCTGCTAGCGTCGTTATACTAGCAGTAGTCGATTTGAAAAAAAAAAAATAAAAAAAAAATATTTTTCAAAAATCTTTTGCTGTACTGGCAGCACTAATTGATCACTAAATGGTGACGTCTTTTAATTCCATTAGTTTTCGTTTTAGAGTCTTCTTCTAGCTGTCAAGACTGCTGGGGTCGTTATATTAGCAGTAGTTAATTTGAAAAAAAAAATAAAAAATAAAATATATTTCAAAAATCTTTTGCTGTACTGGCAGCACTCATTGAGCACTAAATAGTGACGTCTTTGAATTCCATTAGTTTCCGTTTTAGCGCGGTCACGAATGGTACACTGCTAGCTTAATGAAAAGTTAGCAGTGTTCTCATTTTTAGTCTCCCTATGACAGCAACAAATATCTGTTATCAGCACTAAATTAGCACTAAATGAGCACTAAATTTTGAGATATAAAACGAGTGATTCTGCCGACTTAACCTTTCTAGCTTTACAGACGTTATTTCTAATCTGAATAAATATATGGAGAAAGAAAAAATGTCAGGACTTAACATTTCATTACATAAGTTGTACGAAAGAGAGATTGCTGCAACAGGTATTTCAGGAAAAACTATAAGAAGAATTGTGACGGAACGAAGGGATGTAGAACATGGTGCAATTTCGTCTTTTAAAACGCTTAATACCGATTTAGACAATGCAGATAAAAGTTTTGCTACATAGAATTATTGTAAATACTTATACCACAGACAATGCCGAATATTTTATGAAAATTTAAAGAAACTGCATACACAAAAGATTTTCTACGTAAAGTAGTTAAATCGATAAGATTCGGCTGGAGAAAAACATATACCTACTAAAAAAAAAAATATTAATGGAAAGATATAGGATACTCCTAAATTAAGAATAGCTTTTTGCGTGCCATGAAATCGTACACACAATCAAACACAACGATATATATGGATAAAACTTTATACATGCTTCGCATACCGTTGCTACTTGTTGGAACCACAACTCGAATGAAGGACTAGCTAGGCCCATTTCAAAAGAGCAACGGTTAATTATTGTTTATGTTGGCAGCGAGAAGGGCTTTATTCTCAACGGTCAATTGATTTTTCAATCAAACTCAATTACCGGAGACTATGATCACGAGATGAATATTATCAACTTTAAAAAATGGTGGTTGGAAAAATTATTTTCTAACCTACCTTCAAACTCAGTCGTGGTTATTGGCAATGCGTCTTATCACAACGTCCAAAAAGATAACAATATTTGATACAATGGTTAAGGTCTAAAAATATTTGTTAAAACCTGATTTTTATAACATTATAAAACTCACTATGTTAAAATTTAAAAAGTTCGTGATAGATGAAATTTAACTCAACATGGCCATAATGTGAATCCCATCGAATTAGTATGGGCATCACTAAAGCAATACTGCTAACAGTCGCTTAACTTATACACCTGAAATAATCTATCAATTCAACAGTAGCGGGTATATAACAGAGTAAGTTGTATAAGTTATGTACTTTTGATACAAAATAATTAATTATAATACTATGGTGTTTTGGCGACTATTTGAAACGAGCGATCAAGTTGCATAATTTAAAACAAAAATGAATAAAACTTAACAATGATATTTTTCCTTTATTACCACGTCAATGGTCGTCATTGGCCGCAATGAGATTAAGAAGCCAACGATAGTAAACTAACATTGGAAAGACAATACTTAAGTTAGTATTCTTATCTGCTCGGGCGTTTTTATCCATTTATTTTATTTAATAATGAAACATTTGACATAATTAAAAAAACTTTTATGAAAATCGGTCCTTAAGCTTTTATTATTATTACTTGGTTTAATTATTGATTATCACCAATTAAAAGCTTTCTCAGTAAATTATTTCAATTTTAATTGATGCACCTATTTTAAAATTATTGCAATCTGCTTCTGTCAACTAATGTTGGCTACTTGCCATTATGGTGGCGTGGGATAGCGAACCGTGGTATTTGCGAACAACTACCTGACCTACGGCGGTCACTTTATGGCTACCGTGGGATTTGCGAACAACCCTTTGCAGGTATGTTTGGGACAACTGTATTTATTTTGGTTATTATTATTTAATGTATTTTTTTATATTAAATATTTTATTCCTTATTGTAACAAAAAAAACTTTTATAACCAATAATCTGGAAAGGTCAGTCTGATTATTTGTAAATTTTTAAAATACCGAAAAAATAAATAAAATAAACGTCTTGAAAGATAACATGTAATTTATTGATTTAAATAAAAAAAACAAAAAAATATTACTCGAATTTTTGACCGTAACTTAAGAATCGAAGACAATTCAAAATATTTTCATCTTGTTCTAGATTATTTAGAGCTAAATTAACTTTCTCGTCCAAGTTTTTGAAATTTTTTTTCTCTTGTTTTGAGGAACTCCGCATTTGTTTAAGAATAAACGATGAATGGATTGCTTCCTCCCCCAATTTCCCTATCAAAAAATAAATATATGGAATATTTCTTCCGATAAAGTGATTTAAACGCCGATGCCAGCCTTCAACAACATAATTTGTTCTGTGACGTTGTTTTGATACGTTCCAAACATTTTGTCGTTGTCAAGCCACTGGTCTACAAAATAATCTGCAAACTGACGTAGCTTTTCTGACTCCGGTGGTTCTGCAACAATAGTCAACTAACCATCCTCCACTTTTTCCAATGGAATTAAAGACAGAGCCCCACACATTCTACAAAATCTCATTATTTCTTCATTGTCTCTATTCTCTCCAGTTAGCCCAATCTTTTGAATTTTTCTCCAAAGACACTGCATGAAATGAAAATTGAAATTGCATCCTGTGATGGGCACACATGTGGTTTTTCACTGTTTTCAACCAAATTACCATCTCGTGTCTTAATGGATCCTTTACATCTTTGCTTTTTTTCATTAACACATAACCAGGTAAATAAGCCGTGTATATCGCGTACTATTCAGTATTGACAACCACCAAATATAATCAATGGTTTACCCTTTGTCGTGGTGATAAATTCAATTTCTGCCATATTATTTTGATAACTTTCGTTGCATTTTTAATTTTCTTCTATTTATATTATTATTAATAGTCTATTTTCAAAACAGTTACTGGATAAAAAGATTTACTTAACATTGTTAACTTAGTTACTTATGGGAAATCCTTCGTTAAATCCTAATAAAACTTTTGTTTAAGTCTCCAGGGTGCCCTATATTAGAGATTTATTTTTAAATGTCTTAGGTTGTTCAAAACGATAATAGATACTTTCTATTTAAACCCTTAACAAAGTAAGAAAAAGATTAAGAAAGGGTGTATAAGATGACAATCAAATTCAACCTGCTTTAATAACTATAAAACGTCTTTTTAATCAAATAATAATTCAATAATATCAAATAATAATATTATAACAGTTTAAAAATAATAATATTATAGTAAAACAAATTCATTGGTTCCTAATCTTTAGGATGTTCGCAAGTCCCACTAAAGGCCAGCGCTTAGATTAATGCCAGGTATGCGTGTTTGCAAATCCCACGAAAAAGGTTCAGTTCGCAAATCCCACGTTCGCAAGTCCCACGGAGCCGAAATTATTGATGACCAGGGTTTATTGTAGTTATTAAAAATTTATCCATTTATCGTTGACCTGTTGCATAAATCATGAACAAGGTATGTTTATTTAAAAAATAAAGCAGATGTAAAGCACCAGTCTGAAATTGACATTGTAATAATTTTTAAAAAAATATGTATAATCAAATTTGCTAAAATTATTTTCTTTTTCAACTTTTCCTGTAATTTGTAGGTAATACTAGATAGTGTTATGTAAGTACCTAATTAATTAGAGCTGAAAATCACGTAAATTCATGTCGGAATTTTGATAGATTGTCAAAAAAATTTAAGTCATCGAAGCTATGGTCCATGTATTCGATGATAAAAATCACTTTATCGATTAAAAATAATACCGTGATGTTCTAACATCACGAATAATATCTATATCAGTAAATAACCTAGGTTACGTTCTTTCTTTGGAACAGAAATCTGATGGTTGTAAAAGTAACAAATCTAAAAGTTTTTCTTCCGATGAGATTCATACTTTCTTAAATGTTTAATGATTCACGTAATAGTATATTACTTTACAAGTGGAGTAAATTGCATATTACAGTGAGTGTGTTTCTATTCAGTAAATTTTCTATAACAATCGGTCAGTAATTAAATTTGCCTGATACACCAAAATATACTGGGCATTGTTTGCGTCGAACTTCCGCAAAGCTGTTAGTGGATGAAGGAGAAGTTTTACTTCAATTAAAAAAGTACAGAGGTGAAATTGTAGTAACGTTGCGGAGGAATATGCTGATCAATCAGTTAACAGTTAACGCTCTCGGAGTACGGCGCATCTTCATCTGGAGTAATACTAACAATATAACCAATGTCACACCGTCTACCTTAATACCTACGCCTCGGCGTAAATTGTTCTCTTGCTTCAAAAAATGTTACTTTCGTTACTCGTTAAACAATATACCTACTATTCTTCTGATTCAAATGAGTCCTAGTCTAGGACTCATTTGAATCAGAAGAAACTCCTAGTTTTTTTCTCTGTATTTATCTTAATCTGCCGGGTACATAAATTCAGTCACTTGCTGTTTATGGCTGAGTGATTTTTTACTTAGGATATCTGCCTGATTTATTTATTCATTTTTTCTTACGTTTGTTTGATCTGAAACTCTTTTTTAAAATGTTATGTTATAGATAAATAAATTATTGCATTTTTAATTTTATAAATTATTACGAATCGATAGGTAGAATATAGTTAACTATAGATTAATAACAAAAACCGATATTCTCTATTTTTGTGATAATGGTATCCTGTGTTTTTCTTGTCATGTTCAGTAGCCATCTGTTCTAAGCCACACGTGCGAACATTTAAAATCGACCAAAATTCATTATACTTAAATACGATGCCTACCCTCGGCAGTCCAGTGGTTGGAAAGAAACCTCAATATCTGACGACATATGTTATACAGACAAAATTACTGCTTATTTTATTAAATACTGTTCGTTGTGCAATCAGTAGTGAAATTTTTTTTATTTTTAATAAATTTCTGAAAAAAAAAACACCTAGCAGCAGCAAAGCTTAAAGAATGTCATAATCTTTATCTGAAAACCATTACAAACTACATGTAAAATGTTATTGGGTATCTCAGTATAAATATGTCCAACGCAAAAATATTTGTTTTAATTGACTTATTATTTTATTTATTTAAAAAAAAAAGATACATACTAACGGTTGATTGAAAAGTTTTTAATACAAAAATGGAAGAATGTGTACTTTTAATAAAATTGGTTTTTTATTCAATATATCAGTTCGATGACACTTATTCCAATGATCCTCCAATAATTTTATACAATCACTGCAAAATATTGTTCCAGTGCTGCTCTTCATTCGATAAAAAAGGCTTTCCACGAAGAAATTATTTCTGAAGAGGTATAAATAGTCGGAGGGAACCAAATCTGGTGAAAACGGTAAGTGTTCACGCAAGTGCATTGTCTTAATGAGAATGGTTGTTTTCATCGATAAACAGGCTCTTTTTTTCTCAAATTTTTATATCCAACTGGTCCCAAAGGTTGCAGTAATATTGTATTACCTTTTAAGATACTCACTCCCCTTTGAATCCCAAAATAGGTACTGATGCAATAACCTTTTTTGTCGATCGTTCTGCCCTTCACCTGTTTTGGAGCTGAAGAACCAGCTTTAGTCCAATATAAACGTTCTTGTTTCAGTTTAGGATCATAGTTGTCGGTCTAGGACGTTCTGGCGCGACCGATCTGGCGCGAACGATTTGGCGCGGCCGTACTGGCGCAGGTCCGTTGGGGCGCAGACCGCTTCGGGCGCAAGGCCCATCTGGCGCAGGCACGTTCTGGCGCGAGGACTTTATGGCGCACATTAATATTTTTATTTATATTTCGCACATTAGCCAATAAATTAGTTATATTTTAGTCCAAAATTTTCAAAAATTGTATTTTATTAAAACATGTTTCGAGAGTTTATACATCATTATTGGTTAAATAATAATAATCGTGATAGTTCCAACTATGCTAAACATTTAATAGAAGAAAAACAAATTTTTAATGATAAACCTGATATTTCACATATACAACCGAAAGGCCATAAACTGAACCTCTTAGAATCTCTGGAGATTAATAAATATAAACATTCTAAATTGCTTTTAAATGTCCAACTAGATTTAACAAATTCACCCTTACTTAATCTCTTTACCTATAAGTGGGAAGTTCCGAATCTGGTATATTCCTGTGCACAATGTTAGAATAGCTGAGGTAAGTACCCACTATTACAAGAAGGTGTGCAATTACGCCGAATCATAAAAGGGATTATTTCTCTCTCAAAATGATCTGGAAAAACCAAATTTGACATTTTTATTTTGATAATATTTTTGGTTTATTGTACATTGTATTTATAATATATTTAAATACAGTCTGAAAATTGTGTTTTAAATACATTTAAAATACTACCATGGGGAGAGTATTTAAATACTTAGAATGTATTTAAATACTAACTACCTACTTGTATTTACTTGTATTTAAATACTTAACAACCCTGATTATTAGGGAACCTTTTTAAAAAGATTTTGATGGTTTAATTATTTATTTTGTACATCACATTAAGTAGCAGTACACTTCAAGTTTTGTTTTTATTTTTTACCGCGGGCCTATTTTTTCCCGGTGTTTTTTTCCGCGGGACCGTTTTTCCTGCATTCAATAGTAGTATAGTAGTAAAGGTCATGAAAATTTTGTATCAATTATTTTTGTACCTATGAAATAATGTATTGTTATGTGTTATTATTTTTCCAGATTTTACGTGAATCTAAACAGTGGTTCATCGATGGAACCTTTCGTTCTACTCCTCCACTATTCTACCAAGTGTACGTAATTCAAGCAGGAAAATTAGGTGGGGTTAATCCAAAAATATATGCCTTACTGCCAAATTAACAAAGTGGAACATACAGACGTCTCTTGGATATGTTGCTTGAACTAGAAGTACGCTTAAATCCACAGCGAGTTTCTTGTGATTTTGAATTGGCTGCAATAAATGCTTTCCAAGAAAAATTTCAAGACGTTCAAATGCAAGGCTGTTTTTTTTTTACTTGGTCAAGAATTTTAAAAAACATCTTGCTGAACTAAATCTTTTGGGTAGATACCAGAACGAACCAGATTTTGCCAACATGGCAAAAATGATAACTTCGTTGGCTTATCGAAAATCTCGATAGGTGCTAGAGAGTCTCACAAAAAAAATTCAGCCAGAATTGTTGCCAATGCTCGATTGGTTCGAAGATTTTTATGTGAGGCGACCAAACAGACGTGAAGGTGGGCGAAGACCACCTATGTTTCCACCAACTTTATGGTCTGTTTATGAAAGGGTTACCAACCACATTCACAGAACCAACAATTTTGCTGAAGCTTCTTACAGGAGGCTTCAATCGGAGTTATCGATGGATCATCCATCAATTTGGTCATTTATTGATCTACTGAAGAAGGTGCAGGTCTCAAGAGATATGTATATTGAACAATTAATAGCGGGACACGCACCCCGTAAAAATCTTAGAAAATACGTTGAATGTGACAAAAGGATTAAGAATATTTCAATAATATAGGGGTGATAGTATATTTAAGAGGATTATCTTATAATTATAATATGGATGCCTAAATCATTATTAGTTTTATTTTTTAAGTTTGATTTGCGATATTGTAAAAAAAATTATGTTATTAAATTTTTATAATCTAGTTTACTTATTTCACTTATGCCATATTCAATATTGGCAATCATTATTTCTGTTGGCATTTTAACTTCTTCATATGCATTTTTTTCTAACTTAAATGTATCAGATCAGGTTTTTAAAATGTATTGAACGTTCCGATTTTTAAATGGTTTTGTTTGTTGACGTTTTAGTATTTTTAACTTCATTAAATTAACACCTTCCAAAAATAAAAGAAATTTAAGTGCCTTGCATCTTACTTATGTTTTCAATAATTTGCGCCATACAGTCCATAAGAGAATTTTAAAACTACAAAATATATGATCTACATTACCATGTTAACTTTCACCGAAAATTTGATTGGCCGAGATTTAGTAATTAATTTTTTTAAGCATCGATCAAAATTACAACGAACTACAATAACTTTTATATTGTTACTTGCTGCTAAGGAACCCTTCATGGGTGAGTCCGAATAGCACTTGGCTGATTTTATTTTATTTATTTACCAGCAACGTTTAAAATGTTATCTAAGAAAGATTGGTTGTAAATATCCATGAGCTAATAGGTAAGTAGCAGTGGTCTATTTTTTTAAGAATTAAGTTGGACAGATCTTAATTTTAGTAAACTACAGAAAATATACATAAAAGATGTTGTTAATCTCAAATAATGCTTATTTAATACACATGTACACTGCTAATTTTCTTCAAGTCTGTTCTAGTCTGATACTTACACCAGCAGTGAACATTCCTTTAACTTAAATGCCAACGGTTCTGCGAATTCGATCTAACTTTTTAGAAAGTTTTTTATATTTTCGCCGTGTTCTGTGTCTCTATGTCATTCCGAATTTGTAATCGAATTTAAACCTATTTCCCGACTACCTAGAGCTCTGAAATTTTCAGGATAGCTAAGAACTGGATGACAATGCATGTTTCAAGTGTATTTAGGCATATACATAGATTTCGAAATTTATACCGAATTGATATTAAACATGATCTAAGTTGTGTATAGATAATATTATTTTGAAAGTTATTAAATAAATCGTTCGTGGCGTAGTTGGTTAAGCGGCGGATCAGTCCACTTGTGACAGTTCTGTTATGTTATCATAATGGGATCGATTACGCGACAGAGAAGTTTTTTTTCTTTTTTTTTGTATTATTTTAACTGGTAATAAAATAAACTGTTTTAGAAAGTTTTTAGATACAACTACCCTTGATTTTGTTAACAAGGAAACAATCTTCTCTATGATCAATCACAGCGTTGTATGACTTAATATTTTTACAATGTCAGGGATGCTGTGCATTGTTGAGATGACACAAAATATGACCTATAAATCAGTAAAAAACTTTCTATTATAAAAAGTTCTTTTTGTAAATTGTGCTTATTCTCTATTGTGCTTTAAGTTCTAAATACGTCAGCTTCTGGATCTGGAAATTTAGGGAGGGGCGAGCAAGTGCTCTGCCAGCACTGAGGCCACATATGACCCATTGTGCATCCCCCCGTTGTGTAGGGATATTCACACCTCAGAATGTCATCAGGCCTTGAGATTTAAAATAGGTTATTAGGCTCCCGAGGGTATCTTCCTGACGTCGGCTGGTGTAACCAGTACTTGCTCAAGACGGATCTTCTGATTTTAGAAAAAGCAGAGCAGTCACAGATTATATGTTCTACTGTTTCTTCTTCTTGTTTGCATAGTGGCGATTCTGCTAACTTCATCCTAAAGAGATGTTGCCGCAATTGGCAGTGACCTGTTAAGATTCCCACAGCTGTTCGAAAATTTTGTCTTGTCAATGCCTTTTAATTTTTTTGCTGTTTCCTCGCCAGGATGAGGTATTAACTCTTTGGCCTATCTGCAGTTCAGTGTTTTATCTCAGCACTGTATAAAGTTTTGGTAAGAGTGCTATTTGATAAGGTCCACGACAGCGGACATTGTTAGCTTGGTAGATGGGCAAGGGCTAACATATTTGTTACTCGCAGCTCTTCTTGCTAAATTGTCCGCAATGTGATTGCTATTAGAGTTCCCATGTTCTTTAATCCAACTCAGAGTGACTGGCTGGCCTCAGTTAGAGATGGGTGACATTATAGTACTAAACTTGAAGTGGTACGTGGTCTATTTAAGGTCAGTAGTGCTTGTCGGCAGTCTGTGTAAATATTTACATTCCTGCCTGTGATGTTCCTATTGATTAATTCTTTTGCAGCTATGGTTATGACAGCTTTTAACATTTTCTGAATAATGAGCTGTAAACTCTAGTCCGTAACTTACTAGCTGCTAACATTCCTTTTAGTCATAAGCATATCATTGTGTTTTCCAGTTTTAAACTCATGCGTATCATGGTTCTTTGCACTGCGGTTTTCTGTCAACGGATTTATGTTAAAAACACTTTATGCATTAGAAAGCTCACAACTGTCATAAAGTGCTAAGCTCAAATTTTTGATAATATATTATCGTATCTTCATCACGTCATATGATTTTACCGTGTTTTGTTTTAGTTTAATTTAATTCTCTCGTGTTTATATTTGTCAAACTCTCTTCAATTAGTTTCAAATCATTGATTTTTAACACATTGGATTGATTCTCTTATAAAATATGTCTCCTTTACAACAATGCGTAAGAAACATTTGATCTGAAAGAGATTCTGTTAGTTATTGTCATAAAACCTAATTGCAACTAAATTTTATATACATAAATGTTGCAATGATCTAATAATTTCTTAGTATCGGTTGATGTCTGGGTTGTTTAAAAATCAGTTGTTTGGCGGTTTTGAGTTTTTGGTTCCGGTGTTTGAACGTTCGCTAACCAACTGTTACGGGTTTGCACGGAAGTGTGCCTATTGCCACGCGCCCCTACAACCTCCTACTTAATGACTTTTGGCTGTCCATCATCGTGTTGCCTTTGCTGTCTAGCTCTCTCTTCTGCTTTTCAGAAACATATGTCATTGATCCGTGAAAGTCTCGAGATCAATTTGAATTTGTTGATTTTTTTTTGTTAGCTCTTAATATTTTACAATTGGTCTTAACTAGAGTTTTAGTTACGTCTGTATTTTTTTTATTATTATCGCAATTTTGTTTCTTTATAAGCGGATAAGTTCAATGTAGTTTATTATGTTTTAAGGTTTTAATTCATAATTTGTTTTCTGTTGAAAAGTATTCCTTGAAATGTATTTGTTAACTTATAAATAGTTTCTCAAAAAATGTTTTTTATTGAAAAGTTACAGGTAGTTATTAGAGTTCTTTTATAGAAATACATGACTGGTTATTACCCGTCTGAAAAGAGTACATCAATATTATTATATATCTCACAGCAACGATATCATAAAAATGGAATTTATTGTACTTTTAAGGCTCTTAGTAATTATGCCCTCAAACTGTATGTTTATATGTAATTTAATGGGCTATACCAGGAAGGGTTATTTGCTATTGTGTTTTGAAAATAATATTGATATATACCTAAAATAATTACATATCGACAAAGAGTTTGAGGTAAAAGAAGCCGCAACAAGCACGTGTAATATTATGTCGAATATGTTAGTAGTTGGCAGTTTCGCCAAACAATAGCGTAAATTTCTTTTTGCACGAAATCTAACTGGAAGCTGAAGTGAAATTTTTTTTTGATTTACAAAAACTTTATAACGGTATATTATGAGTTGTTTTCCGTAAAATATATAATACTATCCACACGAAAAGAATGTAGTGAAATTTCTCATTTACAAAAAAAAAACGTAATAAAATGGTATTAATCTGATTATACCTAGTAATGGATGTTAATTTAATTTATAATATAACTAGCTGTACCCGCGACGTAGTTCGCGTGGCGTGTTGATTGTTATATAAAATTTTCTCCCCCGAATTCGTTAAGTTAAAAGAAGACAAATACATCTGTGAAAACCGCATTCGAATCGGATCAGTAGTTTTAATGTGATGCGCGCACAAACATACAGACAGACAGACAAAAAATCTAACCACATTTTTGGGTTCTATATCGATGTAGTAACACCCCCCGCTAATTATTTTTTAAATATCTTTAATGTACAGAATTTTCATTTCTACAGATTTATTATATGTAAAGATTATTTTTCAAGCCCCTGCATGCCTCCTTGTGAGTGAA
This sequence comes from Altica lythri, assembly GCA_964028335.1. Taxonomy (NCBI): domain Eukaryota; kingdom Metazoa; phylum Arthropoda; class Insecta; order Coleoptera; family Chrysomelidae; genus Altica; species Altica lythri. The sequence goes on along the minus strand of CAXIIO010000072.1, from coordinate 89,216 downwards.
ATTTTCTAAAATTCGTTCACAATTGACCTCAAAATTATAAAAATAACTATTGTGCAAAGTTTTAAACCTGTAGGACTTATAGATTTTAAATTTTAATTTTAATTTTTATTGTTCACGCCCCTGCAACCCCCTATGTGGGTGGAATTTCGTAAAATCCGTTCACAATTGACCTCAAAATTATAAAAATAACTATTTTGCAAAGTTTCCAACCCGAAGGACTCATAGATTTTAATTTTTATTTTTTTTTCACGCCCCTGCAACTCCCCTGTGGGTGAAATTTTGTAAAATCCGTTGACAGTTGACCTCCAAATTATAAAAATAATTATTTTGCAAAGTTTTAAACCTGTAGGACTTATAGATGTTAAATTTTAATTTTTTTATTTTTCATGCCCCCGCAACTTCCCTTGTGGGTGAAATTTTGTGAAATCCGTTCACAGTTGACCTCCAAATTATAAAAATAAGATGATTTCTGTATAGCTTTAACCATTAAAGTTGCACACGCGACGAAAACTTAAAAAATGGAGTAACTTCTCCCGTTTTCCCAACATTTCCCTTCACTGCTCTGCTCCTATTGATTGTAGCGTGATGAAATGTATCCTATAACCAGCTAATAATTGTACCAAGTTTCGTTAAAATCCGTCGAGTAGTTTTTGTTTCTATAGCGGTTATACAGACAGACAGACAGACAGAAAAAAAATTTAATGATTGCATTTTTGGCATCAGTATCGATCCCTAATCACCCCCTGATAGTTATTTTGAAAATATATTTCATGTACAGAATTGACCTCTCTACAGATTTATTATAAGTATAGATAGATAAAAGGAACTTCGTTCCAATAATAATAATAATAATAATATTAATAATAATAATAATAATAATAATAATAATAATAATAATAATAATAATAATAATAATAATAATAATAATAATAATAATAATAATAATAATAATAATAACTTTATTCTTCATAAAGACAAATATTAGTACATTATATGTCAAATATTAAAACATGTAGAAAATCTACAAACAAAACAGGCAATAAAACAAAATACTGTAACACAGACAAATGTATATTGTGATAAAATCTAAACGATAATATAGCTTTAATTACAATGAGAACGATTATAATTCATCTACAGAATACAAACATTTATCTAACAGATATAATTTAAGCTTTTCTTTAAATGTATTTAAATTTCCACTATTTTTAACTCTCTGTGGAAGTTTATTAAATACCTAGGCGTGGACCTATACATTTAGGAGCACTAAAAGTTATTACACTCTTTGTAAAGGGAACACAAATATCATTCTTTCCAGGAGTATTTTTAGAATGTACATCCTTATAAAATACAAATTTACCCTGATTATGGAAAACATGACAACATAGCTCAAATATGTACAATGAAGACATGGTTAAAATTTTTAAGGTTTTGAAAACTGGTTTGCAGGACTCTGTAACAGAAATTCCTGCAATTGATCTTAAAATGCACTTCTGTGATAGAAAAACATTTTGTGTATGGGTTGCTCCACCCCAGAAACACAAACCGTATCTCAGTCTAGATTCAACATAAGCATAGTCTAACATAAGCAATTGGTTATTGTTTAAAACGAAACGTAAGTTTTTAAATCTATACCCAGCACTATTTAGCCTGGAAATTACATACTCGCAGTGATAACGCCAAGTTAAGCAGGGATCCACGTTCTACCCTAAAAACTTTGTAAAGCTGGGATTAGGTATTGAATGATTATTTAAATCGATCTCTAGTTCATCTAGCTTTTTTTGCCAGTTATGAAATTGTAAACTAACGGTTTTATCAGCATTTAAATAAAGTGAATGTTTACCAAACCATGTATTAAGCCTTAGTACAGCATTTTAACACGTGTCCAAAAGAACCTCGCCAGATTTATTAGACAAAATCAAGGACGTATCATCAGCATAAATTGAGAAAAATGCTTCTGGTATAGATTCATTTAAAGTGTTAATATTGAATAAAAACAATACAGGCCCCAATACGGAGCCTTGTGGTACACAAAGTATAATATCTTGTTTACTAGAGTTTCCTGTACCTCTATGACCATTCTGCACACTAGATATACTCACATAACGATTAGTTAAATAGGAACGGAGCCAATTTAGTGATATTCCTTTTATACCCATATTATTAAGTTTTTCAATAAGTTTTTCATGATTCACACAGTCAAACGCCCTGCTGAGATCACAGAAGATCCCAACAGGGCACTCACCTGCGTCAATAAACTCCACAATCCTTTTGTAAAGGTCATGCATAGCTGTATGTGTAGATTTTCCAGGGCAAAATCCATGCTGGCTGCTTGAAATGATCTTGTGTTTATCCAGATACACAAAAATCTTAGAGAACACAGATGGAACTGTAATTGGTCTATAGTTTTCAACTATTTCGAGTTGTATTCGCAATTCTAATTAACGCAAGAAAGACTAACGTCAGAGATATGATTAAAAAAAATTGCACCGTATATAGACGATTACTTTACCCTTGATTTATCAAAAGCATGTAATATTTCAAACCAATAAAAAAAAAGGTCATAGTTGTATGAAATAGGGTGCTGATGAAGGTTGTGTGCGTACCATATTTATATGTGAATTTTGCTAAAAAAAAAAGGGGGTGGGATAAGACATAACACGTTGTAGTAATGCCAATTCAACATACCTAAGCATTCTTTATAAATGAGTACGGAAGTGCATCGAACTTAATTAAAATAACATATTTCAAATATTTTATTAAATACTTTAATAAATCGTTGACACTTCCTATTGCTTACTCAGGCAATTCGAGTTAGCCAATATGTTGATTGACAATACTCGTTTTCCTGTAAAATAACTAGAAAACTAAGAAAGTTAAGTTCGGATGCGAGATGTAGTAACTATGTTTAAAATAAATCATAATTATACAGTGTATAATTTATTAAAGAACCATCCGTAAATAATTCCAACTTTACGAAACAATCTTTTTGAAGGGAGGGTAACTGATTTTTAGCGTAACGCGTTGAAAAAAGCGTTTATCATAACGCGTTGTTTATCGTTGTTACACGCAGGCGCAGTGAAACATAACAATAATAGAAATAGGTAAATATTAATATTATTATTAATATTAATATTAATATTAATACAAATATCTTTATTTATTTATTTATTGAAGTGATAAGTTCTTATGGGAGGGTAAACTGATTTTAGCGTAACGCGTTGAAAAAAGCGTTTATTATAACGCGTTGTTTATCGTTGTTACACGCAGGCGCAGTGAAACATAATAATATCATTTCTCTCTCTGTCTCTCTCTCTCTCTCTCTATGCTTTTCCCAATGTAAGTTTTAAGTATATTTTTTGAATTTACCGTGTTATACGGTATTAATCTGTCACTAAATACAATTCATTACTTTTTATTAATTATTAAATATTTATATCCATTTAATATCATAAAAATTAGTTTATTTTCTATATCTTCGTACATCGTATATAAAACTAATTTAATCCCTTTTAATTATAATTTAAACGGTTCGGTCATCCTCGGCATCTATCGTGGCAGTTGTAGGAGAAGAAATGGAAATTAAATCAAATAGAAATAGGTAAATATTACGGTGGATACAATGTGCGCCTCTACTAATCCTTTTAAATTCGAAAAAGGTTTACGATTTAATTATATGCACATTGTGCGCCTCAACCCTTACTATCATTTTTGGGAAATTTCAATTCCTGTAATAAAATTACGGTTGATAACAACCACCCCTGACAATGTTTATAAATATTTCTCATTCTAGTTTGGTGCCAGTTGAAGTAAAAATGAATATAAGTAATAAAAGTTTTGTTAGTACACAAGGTGGAACAGTGATTTTTGTTAGAAAATTTAAATTTAGAAAAGTGAGTGTTTTGACTAGTAAAGAAGTGCGGTGGCGATGTTGTATAAAAACTTGTAAGGCAGCATGTTACACAATTGGAGAGGATAATTTGGTGGTTCGAGAACACGAACACCTTACCATATCAGCATTAAGTTCTGCTAGGAGATGTATCTATACTAGCCGACGAAAAATTTTGCCTCCACTTCCAAAATCAATACAAGAAGTACAAAATGTCATAGATACATTGAATATAAAAACCAATAAAAATGAAAATTTTGTTATTGATAATGATAAAGATAACAATATTGTTATATTTTCATGCATTACAAATTTGAAAATGTTATGTATGGTTGAGAGAATCTTTATGGATGGTAGGTTTAGCTATTGTACACATTTTTTTAAGCAATTGTTTACAATCCATGGGGAAAAGAATGGTTATTATATTCCTCTTGTTTTTTGTCTACTACCAAATAAAAAGAAAATTACATATGTTAGACTGTTTTAATTACTGAATAAAAAATGCAGCGAATTAATTGATACGTTATTGGTTCCCAAGTATATAATTACTGATTTTGAAGTTGCTACCCGCAGTCAAAAAAAGTTGGTTGCCGATTTCACCTCGGACAGGCTTTTTACCGTAAGATTCAAAATCTGGGACTTTCTGTTGAATACCAAAATAAGGATTCTGATATAGGAAAATGGATTCGAAGTACTTTCGGACTAACCTATTTGGATGCCAATGAAGTTGGAGATTGTTTAGCATTCGATTTATATTCAAAAATACCAGAAAACGAAAAATTACAAAAATATTGTAATTATCTGGTTGAAAATTATATAAGCGATGACGCTGCTTTTTATCCTTCATTGTGGGCTGAAGCAAGTGAATCCACCACTGCTCTTCCAGCCCCAAAAATTTCTTAAAAAAAAATTGTTTATACCTAATAAAAGAGCTTAATTTGCACCTTTTAAAAACGTATTTTTTATAATTTGCACCCTCTTACTTTTTTTTTAATTTTGCTTTACTTAAACCAGATTCAAATGCTCATATCTCACTCCCTAAAATGTATTTCGATATGCACCTTTTACCAAAAATTTGCAATTTTAATTTTCTAATTTGCACCATCGTAAAATTTGCGAGAAACGGTAACAATTCTTATAAAAATTAATAAAATCATTTCCTGGCTGATGTACGTTCAGAAATAAATAACTACGCATGCGTTCACTACCCGCAGTTACTTATTACTGACAGCAGTCCGAAACTAATTTTATTAATTTTTGTAATAATTGTTACCGTTTATCGAAAATTTTACGATGGTGCAAATTAGAAAATTAAAATTGCAAATTTTTGGTAAAAGACGGATATCGAAAAACTCTTTAGGGAGTGAGAAATGAGTATTTAAATCTGGTTTGTAAAGCAAATTTTTAATCAAATTTATCAAAAAAAGTATGAGGGTGCAAATTATGAAAAATACATTTTTGAAAGGTGCAAATTAAGCTCTTTTAATAGGTATAAACAATTTTTTTTTAAAAGAAATTTTTGGGGCTGGAAGAGCGGTGGTGGTGAATCCGTTTTAAGAACAACAAATTTGTGCGAGTCGTTTCACGCCAATTTAAAAGCTCATTTTTATGAATCCCATCCCAATTTATTTAAATTCATAGATGTTTTAAAAGGTTTTTAGATCGAAACTTACATTAAAATTCAAAGCGTGGGAATAAGTGTAAAGAAATATGATGTGAAACTGAAAAAAAAACAAGAAAGTTTAAAAAATTTATTGGCTAAATATCAAAATAATATAATTAGTAGAATTTATTTCATAGAATGCATATCTTATATTAATTTAGTTAATTAATTAATAATTAAAATTATTTTCATGTTAGTTAAAAAATTAAAGTTTTAAGTATTTTTATATTGACGATATTAATAAATAATAGTAATATGTTAAAATTATTTTATTTATTATTATGTATATCCTCTAGAGAGGTCGTTTTGCAGTAGAGGCGCACATTGTACCTATATTAAAATATCTACCTGATTTAGACTGAGGCGCAAAATGTACATAGGATAAAAGACCGTATCATTAAGGGGCGCACATTGTAGTCGCCCAAATATTAATATTAATACAAATATCTTTATTTATTTACTCATTTATTCAAATAATTCGTTCATCTATGATTTAATGTCTTTTAATTATAATTTAAATTCATTCTTAAAATGTTCGGCCATCCTCGGGAATTCTCGTAACAGGTTGTCTAAGAAGAAATGACAGTCTGATTAGCCTAATTTTAGCATAAAAAAGACGTGTTTTGGTGGTTTCATTTGTGATAAATCTTATAAAAATTGATTCTAAAGTGTGTTATTAATCTTATTATTGATAATAAGGATAAGAATTTAAGTTTTAAGTGTGTATTAAATAGCAATCAGGCCGTTCCACGTAAAGGGTGGTTGTATTGCGAATTACTACGCGACTGATTAGAAATTTCGAACTGTCATAGTAAAAAATTTTTGTATCGTAATTAGTGAAAGTTATAGTGATAAAAAAAACCGGTTCAAGGAGTTAATTTGTGGTAAACATTAAATAAAGTTGTGTTGTATTGTAGGTCTAATTAACGGAAATTACGGTAAGAATTGTGTTATTCAGTAAAAAATTGATCAAAAACTTAGATTACAAAATGATAATTGTGATAAGTCCGCCAAAATTTCTAGTGCTTAGATTAGATTCGATTAGATTAGATGTTTATTGGGTTGGCTGTTAGCCTGTATCACTGCGACCTTTGCAGATCTATTGTGACCACCCATTATCCCAAGAATAGGATTAGAGTACCTTGTCCAGCTCTGCCCTCTTAATGAGACTTAATAGCCTTCTAGTGCTTAATATCAACGTCAATACAACAAAAAAATGAAAGAATAGGTGAAATCCGATTCTGCTGAAATAATCAGGCCGTTCCACGTAAAGGGTGGCTGTATTGCGAATTACTACGCGACTGATTAGAAATTTCGAACTGTTATAGTAAAAAATTTTTGTATCGTAATTAGTGAAAGTTATAGTGATAAAAAAATTTTCAGAATTTTCAAAATATTAAAATTTTTAAATTTATACACATTATCATATTAATGTACATAAAATTTAAGTAATAGGCAAAGTTTTTCTCTAGTTAAAAAATTTCAATATTAAATAGTTCAACTTGGATTAGTTGAAGTTATCACTTCTGTCGCGCGTCCTGAGACGCACACGTTTTTTTTGTTTTATTAGGAATGTTAAACACTAACTTCTCAAAGTACCGATTATTATTTATAGAAATTGCGTACTTTGCAATTATTTTACAATATGCTGGTGTTAAAGTTAAATTTATTTGGATACACTTTTAGCTAAAATTATTTCATTTAAGTTTAAATTGACTAATAACGATACAGAAAAATAATTAGGAAAGATTAAAAACACCGGCACACACAAAAAAAGTGATCAGTATATACTTGACCAGACCAATATTTTATGTTTTTTGATTGCTTGAATTTAAAGTCCGCTTTGCTCCATCTGGTTTGAGTTTTAAGTAAACGTGTAGCCGAACAATCAGGGTTTATACGAAGTATCCCTGCTTGTTATATTTATGGGATAGTCGAGAGAGAGAACAAAATTCTATGAAAAAATATGGCACCTAGAACAAATTTCGATCCGGGCTCTATAAAATACAAAACACCATTAGTTCTTCGTTCTCATTATCTGATCCCACTTTTGCGAATTAAGCCTGGTCTCATACAACAGTATGTGAAGGCTCTTGAGAAAAACGGCACTTGTTTTTAGTATTTATTATAAAAGTTTCCAGGAATAAGTGACGTTAAATTAAAATAAGGAATTTTCGATGGACCACAAATTGAGAGCATATTCAAGACGAAAATTTTGTTGGCACTATGAATGACTGTGAAGAAAAAGCTTGTCAAAGTTTTAAATCTGTTTGTTAAAACTTTTTGGGAAATAAGAAAAGTGAGAAACACATAATTTTAGTCAAAGAAAATTTGGTCAATTTTAAAAGTTAAGGTTTCCTGATGAATTTTAAATAGCATTTTCCACAATCTTATCTTGACTATTTTCCTCAAAACCTTAAAGATTACAGTGAAGAAGAAGGTGAAAGTTTTCATCAAGACCTAAGTGACCTGGTATCATAGAAAATGGGATGTCAATAGGATGGCGGATTTTTGTTGGTTGTTAAAAAGAAAAACAAATGAAGTTAGAAAACAAAATAGAATCCGCTGCACAAATCGTTCGGGAGAATAGTTTATTTAGTTTAGTATTATTTAGTTAAGAACTTCGTCAATAACGCTTACCAATTATCATCATATAATGACTAGTGTTGACCAGTTTGTGACCAATTAAATTCATTATTTTAAACGCATTACAAAAATTTCTGCATAGATGACCAATTAGTCGGACTAGTGACCAATTATGACCAATTAGTGAGAAATTCGAAGCACTGTTTTAAACCTCAAATTTCTCAATTTGAACCGCTAGATAGATGGGACTCTTAAACTGCAAATGTTTAACTGAACATGTTGAAGGGATGTAATCAGCTTCCCACCTCTAAATTTTTTATTCAATATATATGTTGCATTTATATTATACTCATAACTTTTGTTACATATCATCCAAATCGTTATTAATTTGCCCAGGCTTAAGTTCTTTAAACAGCAAATATCTAATGTGAGTTTAATACTTACTTTTATACATTTCTGTAGACATAGTAAATGGAATATTGGAAATAATTAAAGTTTTAAGTAATTTCTTAAGAATTTTTACAAATTTATCTTCCCATCCCTAAATTTTCGGTTAATGTCTAAACAGAATATGAGTTATTTACAAACATATGGTAGGTTTGAACAAAGATGGTAAATATTGGTACAAAGTATCCGTACAGAGACAAATATCTAATGACAGTTCAATTCTACTCCGGTCAATGAGAGCAAAAATAGGATATTATCTCCATTTCTATCCTAAGGCATTAATTTTGATAAAATTTTGGAAATAGGCTCTACTTACCCTTTAATTCTAAGTCTACCCAATGCCGATATACGCTTCTCATTTTTTAGGAGTGAAAAATAAAATTAAATAAAAATTGTAACGTAAACAAAAGTACTTGTAGGCTTTAGTAGTCTGTAATAAAGTTAAATAGGTCTTCTCATACTTTTAAGATATAATTGCTGATTGGCTGAATATTTTCACGTTTATAAACCACAGACTTTGCTAATAAAATGTGTAAAAAAGTGATTTATTAGTATTTTTAATTAATTTAATATCTTATTTACATCAAATTTATATCGTGTTTTTTTTCTACCCAAAAACAAACCCTATCTGAAAAAAATAAAAAAAATAACTTTGAACATATCATTTATTCATCTCTTTATTTACATAATATTGATACCTTTTTGTAATTGACAATTTGTTTTTTCGTAATTTTACATCCCTTAAGACTACCCCTTATCATGGAAAATGTATAGGAAAATATGTAAAAAATTCTCAACTTTGTACATTTCACAAAAAAACGCATTGACTTAGTAAAAAAGACTATTACAGGACTATTTGAAACTAAGATAGTTTGTTGTGAAGTATACCTATGCAAACCAAGTTACCAACGTTGATACTACATACACACATACATACCAACGTTGATGATAAGTTTTTATGTTGAAGGAGAAATCCGTTTAATATTATGGATGCTACTAAACCACTATATGAAACTATCGTTATTTTAACGACAAAACATACATTGTTACTTTTTAAAAGTACCTATTAGTAGAATTGATTTGATAGTGTAGTGTAGTTTTCTTACCTACGACTAAATCTCTTATACAATTTTACAATAAACCTTTAAAGAATGTTATATTTCATTAGGTTAATTTACATCAAAAAGATTTTTTACCTCTAGCTACTATGCATTCTCTTGATAAAGCAATTAACAGAGCGTTTAACACTCTTTTAGAAAAATATGCAGCATCACCTCTCGATTAAGATGTCCCTATTTTATTCTTTTCACATCCTATAGTTGAGTAGCAGATCCCGGATAGATCTCCACAAGTGTTCTATTCAAAATTATTTACAACAAAACACGGGTTAAATAATTAAGAAGAAATTTTTGGCAGATAATTACACGGTAGATCTACGTGTGTGGTAGATATTTACGATGTGAATATTTTCAAATTTTTGGTAATTAACTGTGCCTTTAGCGTAACAAGTTGCCAACGCTATTTTAGTAGTCAAAGTTGTACGAAGTAGAAATATTTGTAGACATTTACATATTACTTGAAGCAGTTTGTAATATAAGATAAATTATTATTTTTTCATTGGTATTTGTGTTATTTTAAAATCTCTGACCACCTACCAATATTTATTTTTTACTTAGTAGACGTGAAAAAAATGTAAAATCATTTTTTTGTATAATGCAGGAAATAAACATTTCAGCTTTACAAGTAATCAATTACGTGTTGTCATTAAGAGTATCTACTACTAATGGTTGGTTAAAAAGTTTTAAAAGCGACACCTATTAATCGGTAAAGAAATGAAAATGTATATCCTAATTTAATATTTCATCTTCCATTAAAATGCACAAAAAATTATATTTTGATTTGTTTATTCTTTCTATGTTCAAAAGCCATTTGAAGTTGACGCGTCGGTGTTTTTTTTTACAATGGAAAATCTGCTCGTTTATTTCCAATTGTGCATCGATGGGTTTTAGAGTTTAACCGTGGTCGTATAAGTGTCTACGTCTACAAAGACCAACAACACCAGAAATCAATAAGCAAATCTATAAAATTGTTTGTAAACATCCAAGTTTGACTAAACGTGAAATTGCTGACACCACAGGTATCACAGATGAAAGAATACTCCAAAGCTGTTTGGAAAATTAGTCAAAAGAAATTTCTCAGCGTAATTTGAAGCGTTTTAAGCAGAATAAAACTGCGGATGAGACTTGGATCTACCTACTATCATGATCCTAAACTTAAACAAGAACGTTTACAGTGAGTGGACTGAAACTAGTTCTTCAGTTTCAAAACAGGTAAAGTCGGAACGATCGGCAAAAAAGGTTATGGCATAAGTTTTTTGAGATACAAAAGGAGTTTTGTTGATTGATTCTCTTAAAAAAATTAACTCTGAATATTATTGCAGCATTTTGGCGCCGTTGGATAAATAAGTCGTGAAAAAACACCCGATGTACAGAACCAAACAATCATTTTTAATCGCACAAGTCACATGTTTGTTGACGATGGCTAAATTAAAAGAATTAAAGTACGAATTGCACCTACCGTACCTATTCACCAGATTTGGCTCCCCCTAAATATGGTGGCGTGGGTTTTGCGAACGTGGGATTTGCGAACCATGGTATTTGCGAACAACTACCTGACCTACGACGGTCACTTTATGGCTACCGTGGGATTTGCGAACACCCCTTTGCAGGTATGTTTGGGATTCACTAACAACTGTATTTATTTTGTTTATTATTATTTAATGTATTTTTTATATTAAATATTTTATTCCTTATGGTAACAAAAAAAACTTTTAATACCAATAATCTGGAAAGGTCAGTCTGATTATTTGTAAATTTTTAAAATACCGAAAATAAAATAAAATAAAAGTCTTGAAAGATAACTTGTAATTTATTGATTCAAATAGAAAAAACAAAAAAATATTACTCGAATTTTTGACCGTAACTTAAGAATCGAAGACAATTCAAAATATTTCCATCTTGTTCTAGATTATTTAGAGCTAAATTAATTTTCTCGTCCAAGTTTTTGAAATTTTTTTTCTCTTGTTTTGAGGAACTTCGCATTTGTTTAAGAATAAACGATGAATGGATTGCTTCCTCTCTCAATTTCCCTACCAAAAAATAAATATATGGAATATTTCTTCCGATAAAGTGATTAAAACGCCGATGCCAGCCTTCAACAACATTATTTGTTCTGTGACGTTGTTTTGATACGTTCCAAACGTCGATGTTCATTTTGTCGTTGTCAAGCCACTGGTCTACAAAATATTCTGCAAACTGACGTAGCTTATCTGACTCCGGTGGTTCTGCAACAATAGTCAACCAACCATCCTCCACTTTTTCCAATGGAATTAAAGACAGAGCCCCACACATTCTACAAAATCTCATTATTTCTTCATTGTCTCTATACTCTCTAGTTAGCCCAATCTCTTGAATTTTTCTCCAGAGACACTGCCTAAAATGAAAATTGAAATTGCACCCTGTGATGGGCACACATGTGGTTTTTCACTGTTTTCAACCAAATTATTATCTCGTGTCTTAATGGATCCTTTACATCTTTGTTTTTTTTTCATTAACACATAACCAGGTAAATAAGCCGTGTATATCGCGTACTATTCGGTATTGACAACCACCAACTATAATCAATGGTTTACCCTTTCTCGTGGTGATAAACTCAATTTCTGCCATATTACTTTGATAACTCAAAATAAAAAATAATCGTTGCATTTTTGATTTGCTTATATTTATATTATTATTAATAGTCTATTTTCAAAACAGTTACTGGATAAAATGATTTACTTAACATGGTTAACTTAGTTACTTATGGGAAATCCTTCGTTAAATCCTAATAAAACCTTTTGTTTAAGTCTCCAGGGTGCCCTATATTAGAGATTTATTTTTAAATGTCTTAGGTTGTTCAAAACGATAATAGATACTTTCTATTTAAACCCTTAACAAAGTAAGAAAAAGATTAAGAAAGGGTGTATAAGATGACAATCAAATTCAACCTGCTTTAATAACTATAAAACGTCTTTTTAATCAAATAATAATTCAATAATATCAAATAATAATATTATAACAGTTTAAAAATAATAATATTATAGTAAAACAAATTCATTGGTTCCTAATCCTTAGGATGTTCGCAAGTCCCACCAATGGTCAGCGCTTAGATTAATGCCAGGTATGCGTGTTCGCAAAACCCACGAAAAAGGTTCAGTTCGCAAATCCCACGTTCGCAAGTCCCGGTATATTCCTATTTTGTGAATTCCCGTTTTGTGACTAGACCTTTTTGGATTAAAATTTTTCCCATTTTGTGCCTAGAGAATTTTTTACCTGTTAAAGACCACTAATGAATTCCCATTTTGTGACTAGAATAAAATGTGATTTTATGATCTCTTAAATGTTAGGTTTTCCCCCATACTGAAACGTATTAAGATAATAATAGTCCCTTTAACGATGTTTTTCTTTTCGGGGAAGTTTTGCATATTACACTTTCACTATTCATGGTTGAATATGGCAAAGAGGACAAAATATTTGTTTTTGCTTCGCTAAAAGCGCGACACACTCGTAGCTGTTCTAAACATTTTCAGCAGCTTTATAGGTACAATCCACGCCGATGTTGGCAGCACCGGCACTGAAACCAATATTATTCCTGCTATTTACGCCTTGCTGCCAGATAAAAAGGAAATTACGTATACCAGGCTTTTTTTTTATTTAATTGAAAAACATAACCACAGTGCAATGCAATGACAATTTTCCTTTAGCAATTATTTTACGGACTAAAAATGTATATAAGTTTCTTTGATGATTATTTAATGTTAGATTATTTTGTAATAAATGTATTTTATATTTCATATTATGACTATTATTTAAGAAAAGACGACTTTATAAACAAAAATGATTTTTAAGTTAAAATCATTAAATCAGGTAGGTATTAAAATAAGTGGCTTTATTTTACGCTAGTCACAAAACGGGAAATTCATCTCGGGTCTTTTCAGGTAAAAATTTGGCTAGGCACAAAATGGGAAAAATTTTACCTGAAAAAGGTCTAGTCACAAAACGGGAATTCACAAAATAGGAAGACACCCAAGTCCCACGGAGCCCTAAATATTACCTCTTCAGAAACTTGAAACAATTTCGTGGAACAGAGACGGTATTAAATTACTGGATGATCATTGGAATAAACGTGTTCAAGCTGAAGGAAATTTTATTTACAAGCTTAATTCTTAAATACTTTAAATGAGGTTTTTTATGCTTTTTGGGGAATGGTTCTTATTAGTTTTCAATTTATCCCATTTTATTTGTTAAACATCATCCGAAAAATAGATGTGTATCATAAATTTTTAAGCTACGTCCTTTCCTTTGCTTTACTCACTCTAGTATTCAGGTTCCGCAAACTCTCTTTTTTTTCCTTGTTACACATTGTACGATAAAACTAGCGCCGTAGTTTTACAAGTTATTTAAGTTATATTAACACCAAATTTTTTTGAGAACAACTTCGCAAGACTTTGTTCATGTCTAATTTGTCATGTGTTTTTATTTGTTAATTAGTTAAACACCAGCCGAAAAATAGTTGTGTATCATGCATGCAATAAATTTTTATGCTACTTTCTTTCATTCGCTTTGCGCACTCGAGTATAAGTTTCTGCAAACTCTTTTTTGTCCTTGTGATAAATTATACGATAAAATTAGCGCCGTAGTTTTACATGTTATTTAAATTATATTACCACTTTTTTTATATAGGTACTTTTTTATACTACTAGTACTTCACTGGTCAACATTCTTAAATAAGTGTCCATAAAAATACAGATAATCTTAAAATCTGATTTATTTTGAGTAGTTTTGTAAAACTGCAAAAATCCCATTCAGTGCAAAAATGATGACCGTAAATTTGAAAAAGGTCCATTAAACTTTATGACTCTAACACCAAATAAATCTAAGTACCTAATTGAAAAGCAATTCACACTTATCGTAGACCATTATTTACTGAATTTTAACACTTTATTACCAGATCTTATCTCAACCAGAAGAAGTCAAGTCTAATTATGGTCTTACAAGTTGGCGACTGTACATCTGTTACCTGAAGAGATAGAAGGTCATAATAGCCACACTTTCGCTTTTAACTATTAACATTTGAAGTTGGTTTTGAATTTATAAATAGGCGGCAAGTCAATCGATTCGAAATATAATTTTCTTACATAAAATACTAATTTAAATGATTGATAAAATATCTAAAGTCTTAAGATAATTACTTACCTTGTAATCGACACGTCAGCGACATATAATTAGTAGGTACCTTAATTTAGAAGATTTTTATTGTAAATATGTAATATATGATAAATACAATTCAAATTTTGTTTGAATATATTAACCAAAACACTTGAATACATAATCCTAAATTTAGCTACTAAAATCTTTACGTGAATTAAATTAGATTAAGTACAGAATTATTAATATGTTTAAGGTTTTTACGATATTTTCAATTTTATTTTAAAATTTTTAAAGCCTAGTCGAAATTTCTTCTTAGATTTTTATATCTCCTTTATTGTACTCGTTCAGTATACTACACTGATGAGCTCAAAAAAAGAGCCAAACACGGTGTCTGTAGTTGGTTTAGTCCCTGTATGGGCTGATTAATATCCTTATACTCCTATGTCGCAGCATCTACCGGTGTCTTGAGTTAGAAAATCTAACCAAACACCAATCCAGTTTAAAACTGGATTTATTATTGACAGCACGGCACTAGATACGCTTTGTATCATCTCGGACATCTTGTTATATAAGACTGTCACAAACGCTCTGCTCGTTTTATATATATTGAGATGAAATATGATTCTATGATATATATAATGTTTAAAATAAAATATAAAATGATTAAAAGGAATCTTCTTGATCCCAGGAAAGAGTTCAAAGTTTTAATATTTGTATAATTTAGTTTCATTTTCCAGTATATAAAAAAATTATTCTCTTCATCCTAAAAAGAGAAAGGAAAATTAAAATATAAATAATTAACCGAAATCTAAAATCGGCAACATACTAATATTATTTTTCACCACAATGCGGTCGGGTTAAAGAATCAAGAACAATCTTAACAGCTTTGCATTGTAATCAACCCCTTAGCCGCTAATTTTCTTCAGGGTGGTCTTATAGGAATAATTGTCTCCTACGGGGCGCTATATATGGCACTATTACCTCTCAACCTTTAATATATATTTCTCGCCCACAGAGGAAATTGCTAAAATATGTCATTTCTTTCAAAAGGGACAGCGGGTTGTCTCAATCTACCACTTTTCTAGAGTCTGATTTTATGATTAGGTTTGCAAACTGATGATAATTCATAAAAAAAAATAAGTCATCACCTATTGTAGTGATATAATAAACGACAGACAGTTACTCTTTATGGTAACTAATATACCTATACAAAATTATTTATTTTTATCTATTAAGATTTGTTGTTTAATGGTTATTAATTATTAGAATTGTTACGTTTTTATTGAAAAATACTGTAAATGTTTTGAAAAATTAGCAGCTTCCAATCGCAAAATAGACTAGAATCTTACAGTTTTAGGTAGGTATATCAGTTACAAAAAAAATAGTAAACGTTAAGAGACCCAAATTAAATTATCTTTTGGACAGTTAGGTAGAGTTTATATTTAGTCAGAATTTTAATAAATTATTTATTTATCAACAAGTACCTAAGGTCGGAAATCTGAACTTATTTAAAACCGGTGTTTGAGTAAAATTTGAGTAAAATTTGTCAAAATTTAGATTAAATAAACATAATTTTAATACTTATCATTCAGGATCATTCTTTCCAAAAGGGACTTTATCGCAGTTAGAAGTAGCATCAATTGGTGTTTGGTACAAACATCCTATCTTTCTTTTGCGATTATTACGACTGTTGCCTTTTAATTTTGCATATAGCCAGAGTTTTATTACAATACAACAAGTCGTGTAAGTATAGTCAATTTTTAAAATTAACAAGTCTCTCAAAAAATGAGAGCCGAGATCATTTTCGGGCAATATTTTTTTACAATTTTCGGACAGGAAAACAGCAATGTCTCGCTAAAATAGTTTTGTGTGTGGAAATAAAGCACCATAACAGTCAAATATTTTTCGCTGGTTTTGCGAATTTCAACGTAGTCGCTCCAGCCTCAGCGATGAATTCAGTCCACTTAAAACAGAATTCACACAGCAAAATATTGATGCGGTTTGTCAGCTAATTAAGGAGGACCAACGTGTGACATACCGAGAAAGGAAGACATTTTTGGGCATTTTATAGATCTCTATTCAGAAGATCCTGGTTGATACGAATTTCGTTTCCCGTTTGATCCCTTATTTGCTCACAGAAGAGCAACAAGCGGTTCACATCAATAGATGTCGAAAAACATTGGAACGGCTTAACAAAGGAAGCTCAAAATCGTTTACAATATTATTAATGGCGATGAATCTTGGATTTACTTCTTCGAACTGGAAAATAAACGCCAAGCCGCTGTGTGGGTATTTCACGATGTTGAAAAACCAACCAAAGTGACTCATTCTCGAAGTATGTGAAAAAAAAATGGTTGCAACTTTTGTGTCAAAAGCTGGTCGTGTGACAACAATTGCTCTGATTTGTATATCAACGTTTGTTTTCCAGAGGTTATCGTGAAACTTCGACAAAGCAACACACAGCGGCGAGCATCAAAACATCGAATTGTTAAACCATCTACCGTGTAGTCCCGACCTAAGTCCCAATGACTTCTTCAAATTCCCAAATATCAAGAAATCAATATATGGCAGCGATTCCAGTCGCTAGTAGAAACCATCGATGCCTTTAAAACAGCGATTTTGCAAGGATAAACTGAAGATTGGATTAACTGTTTTAACAATTGCTTTAGACGTATGCAAAAGTGTATCGATCTTGGTGGGACATATTTAGAAAAGCAATAAAGTAATGTAAGTCTATATATTATATATATTTGGTTTTTATGACTATATTAAAAACTAAAAAGATAGTTCTGGTAGAAGTATCAGAGATTATTTTAACTATAAAAATGCCACCAGATTGTGATACAATATTTCGCAGTTGCATAGAATTTGTAATTAGTTGCCTTATGTTTATTATATTAATGCAATAAAATTACCTTGATCTACTTTTTGCTGCAGTTTTAACATTTAGCATTTAGGATAATTCCGCAGATTTTTTACTAAACTCTTCCATCGACTCCAACCGTGTTTTTTAAGACAGACCTAATCTTTGAAAACAAAAAGATTCCACAGGGTAATAATTAAGGTTGGTACGGTCCGTAATCAAACATTGGAATGTCTCTTTCGTCTCAATAATGCTTCATGGACAGAGAGTGCGTTATGGAATGGTGCGTTGTCCTGGTACAAGATCCACGACTTGTTTTTCTAAAAGTTCGGCGGTTTCTTAATAACTTTCTTCCGCACTGTTTACAAAAATTTAAATGGCAAGTTCGTTTACCTGGTATCGACTTAGTCATCACAATGCCGTTGACATTGATTAGCATGGCTTTAAATTTTGATTTTGACATCCTGCTTTTATTGATTTTTGGCGATGCATTGTATTGGAATATCGAGATTTCGAAAGTGATAATATGTTCCATTAATTCAGTGTCATTAATTAAGCAGATTTCTTGACGGATGAGTTTTGGCCAAGAACCAAATTTTTATAGGAGCAATTTTGCAAGACTTTCTTCTTGTTTTATTTGTCAGATATCTTTATTGATATTTACAATCTCCGCTATCATAAGATGATCTTTGCGATTAATTTTATTACTTATTGTTTGCGAAGCTGAAACAAAGACAATTCGACCTGGACGTTGATAGTCTTCATGGCCCGTTTTGCTTTCAGAAAACCTTTTACGAAAACACGCGCATAAGATAAACAATTCTCACTATAGGCCTATATTAACAGTCAAATTTTTTTTAGTTTAACGAGATATTTTAGATTGATCCATTGCCTGTTTTATTCGTCAAACATTATTGCAGGTATAAGAAAAAAATAGTTCGTTTCATACCTCTACAGAAAAACTACCACTACAACGATAGGAGCGTATTTTAGTACTGGAATAGTAGAAATGTAACACCTATCCAACGCCAGATCACGTACATTGGTTTACCGGTAACAGAGGAAGGTCTTTATACCCAAGACCAAGTTTTGGTTCCTTAAAGCCTTAATAGCTACCTGACTTATAAGTACTGTGTGTTTTAAATTTTGGGGTTCTTATCACGTATTACTAAAAGCATAGGTAAATATTGACGGTTTGATGATAAAAAATTCAATACGAAAAAATTAAATTTTATATGCAGTATTTTAATGAATTTACCTAATTAAACTAATATTGTTTTAACTGCAATTATAAAAGTCCATAAAACCGAAGAGTTGTCAGAAAAACTAAATTGCTAAAAAAAAACAAACAAAAACTTTTAGAAATTGTGCGAAAAACCAATATTGCGTTTTTTGCGAATTATTGGAAAGAACAAGAAATTGTTCGAAATTTTCCAAAACACAAAAAAAAGAAGCCTGAAAAGTGTATGAAATTGTTCAAAAACAAAAAAAAATGCCGAAAATTGTCAGAAGACAACAAAATCATTTAAATTTTTAAACAACAAATGATTGACAGATATTGTCCGAGAGACGAAAATTAAGTTTTATAAGAAATGATCCAAAAAACAGGAAATTAAAAAAAAATGCTCAAAAAACAGAAATTTTGATAAAATTTGTTCGAAAAATAGAAATTTTGATAAAAATTGTTCAAAAAACAGAAATTTTAATAAAAATTTTCCGAAAAACAGAACTATTAATAAAAATTGTACAAAAAATACAAAATGTTAATGAAAATTGTCCAAAAACCTTGAATTGATCAAAATTATCCAAAACAAAAAAAAAATGTCTAAAAAAACATGCGACATTAATAAAATTGTTCAAAAAACAGGAAATTAAAAAACAAATGCTCGAAAAACAGAAATTTTGATAAAATTTGTTCGAAAAATAGAAATTTTGATAAAAATTGTTCGAAAAACAAGAAAATTGTCCGAAAAACAGAAATTTTAATAAAAATTTTCCGAAAAACAGAACTATTAATAAAAATTGTACAAAAAATAGAAACTGATGAAAATTGTCCAAAAACCTTAAATTGATCAAAATTATCCAAAACAAAAAAAATGTCTAAAAAAACATGCGACATTTATAAAAATTGTTCAAAAAAGAGAAAATTAAAAAACAAATGCTCGAAAAACAAAAATTTTGATAAATATTGTTCGAGAAATGGAAATTTTGATAAAAATTGTTCGAAAAACAAAAAAATGTCCGAAAAACAGGAAATTGATAAAAGTTGTCTAAACAGCAGTAATTTTAATAAAAAATGTCCGAAAAAAAGAAATTTTAATAAAAATTTTCCGAAAAACAGAACTATTAATAAAAATTGTACAAAAAATAGAAATTTTGATGAAAATTGTCCAAAAACCTTAAATTAATCAAAATTATCCAAAACAAAAAAAATGTCTAAAAAAACATGCGACATTGATAAAAATTGTTCAGAAAAAAGGAAATTAAAAAACAAATGCTCGAAAAACAGAAATTTTGATAAAATTTCTTCGAAAAATAGAAATTTTGATAAAAATTGTTCGAAAAACAAGAAAATGTCCGAAAAGCAGGAAATTGATAAAAGTTGGCTAAACAGCAGTAATTTTAATAAAATTGTCCAAAAAAAAGAAATTTTAATAAAAATTTTCCGAAAAACAAAACTATTAATAAAAATTGTACAAAAAATAGAAATTTTGATGAAAATTGTCCAAAAACTTTAAATTAATCAAAATTATCCAAAACAAAAAAAATGACTAAAAAAACATGCGACATTGATAACAATTGTTCAAAAAACAGGAAATTAAAAAACAAATGCTCGAAAAACAGAAATTTTGATAAAATTTGTTCGAAAAATAGAAATGTTGATAAAAATTGTTCGAAAAACAATAAAATTGTCCGAAAAACAGAAATTTAAAAAAAAAATTCCGAAAAACAGAACCATTAATAAAAATTGTACAAAAAATAGAAATTTTGATGAAAATTGTCCAAAAACCTTAAATTGATCAAAATTATCCAAAACAAAAAAACTGTCTAAGAAAACAAGCGGCATTTATAAAAATTGTTCAAAAAACAGGAAATTAAAAAACAAATGCTCGAAAAACAGAAATTTTGATAAAATTTGTTCAAAAAATAGAAATTTTGATAAAAATTGTTCGAAAAACAAAAAAATGTCCGAAAAACAGGAAATTGATAAAAGTTGTCTAAACAGCAGTAATTTTAATAAAAATTGTCCGAAAAAAAGAAATTTTAATAAAAATTTTCCGAAAAACAGAACTATTAATAAAAATTGTACAAAAAATAGAAATTTTGATGAAAATTGTCCAAAAACCTTAAATTGATCAAAGTTATCCAAAACAAAAAAAAATGTCTAAAAAAACATGCGAGATTGATAAAAATTGTTCAAAAAACAGGAAATTAAAAAACAAATGCTCGAAAAACAGAAATTTTGATAAAAATTTTTCGAAAAATAGAAATTTTGATAAAAATTTTTCGAAAAACAAGAAAAAGGCCGAAAAACAGGAAATTGATAAAAGTTCTCTAAACAGCAGTAATTTTAATAAAAATTGTCCGAAAAAAAAGAAATTTTAATAAAAATTTTCCGAAAAACAGAACTATTAATAAAAATTGTATAAAAAATGGAAATTTTGATGAAAATTGTCCAAAAACCTAAATTGTCCAAAAACCTTAAATTAATCAAAATTATCCAAAACAAAAAAAATGTCTAAAAAAACATGCGGCATTGATAAAAATTGTTCAAAAAACAGGAAATTAAAAAAGAAATGCTCGAAAAGCAGAAATTTTGATAAAATTTGTTCGAAAAATAGAAATGTTGATAAAAATTGTTCGAAAAACAAGAAAATTGTCCGAAAAACAGAAATTTTAATAAAAATTTTCCGAAAAACAGAACTATTAATAAAAATTGTACAAAAAATAGAAACTTTGATGAAAATTGTCCAAAAACCTTAAATTGATCAAAATTATCCAAAATAAAAAAAATGTCTAAAAAAACATGCGACATTTGTAAAAATTGTTCAAAAAACAGAAAATTAAAAAACAAATGCTCGAAAAACAAAAATTTTGATAAAATTTGTTCGAGAAATGGAAATTTTGATAAAAATTTTTCGAAAAACAAGAAAATGTCCGAAAAACAGGAAATTGATAAAAGTTATCTAAACAGCAGTAATTTTAATAAAAATTGTCCGAAAAACAGAAATTTTAATAAAAATTTTCCGAAAACCAGAACTATTAATAAAAATTGTACAAAAAATCGAAATTTTGATAAAAACTGTCCAAAAACCTTAAATTGATCAAAATTATCCAAAACAAAAAAAGAGTGTCTAAAAAAACATGCGACATTGATAAAAATTGTTCAAAAAACAGGAAATTAAAAAACAAATGCTCGAAAAACAGAAATTTTGATAAAATATGTTCGAAAAATACATATTTTGATAAAAATTGTTCGAAAAACAAGAAAATGTCCGAAAAACAGGAAATTGATAAAAGTTGTCTAAACAGCAGTAATTTTAATAAAAATTGTCCGAAAAAAGATATTTTAATAAAAATTTTCCGAAAAACAGAACTATTAATAAAAATTGTACAAAAAATAGAAATTTTGATGAAAATTGTCCAAAAACCTTAAATTAATCAAAATTATCCAAAACAAAAAAAATGTCTAAAAAAACATGCGGCATTGATAAAAATTGTTCAAAAAACAGGAAATTAAAAAACAAATGCTCGAAAAACAGAAATTTTGATAAAATATGTTCGAAAAATACAAATTTTGATAAAAATTGTTCGAAAAACAAGAAAATGTCCGAAAAACAGGAAATTGATAAAAGTTGTCGAAAAAAACAGATATTTGAAAAAAATTGTCGAAACACCAGAAAATTAATAAAAATTGTCTAATACATTCTTTGTAACTTTTTTTGACATTTATTTTTACTTCTTATTTTTTTTTTGTTCCTAATCATTAGTAAATCCGTTATTTCATTTAAAATAATTTTTAAAACATTTTCTTTTACCACCTACCACAGTTGAGTATTCAATAACCATATTTCTAATGAATGATAAACGGATATAATAGTCAATATAAACACAAAAGAATGGTCACTTATAAAACTCGACAGGGTCTTTAATTTTTATTTTTATTATTTTTACCAGTCAAGGTATGAGATGAATGAAAACTATAAAACCCGTTACACTTCCCCATTATACGTATGGGGCAGGTAGCTCGCGCCACGAAATGTGAATCTTTTTGACCCTTTTTTTATTGGAGTATTCTGGATACATCAACGTCAATCTGTTCGACATATGTTCTAATTTAAATCCGTTGGTAAACATAGGGTTGTTCGGCAAAGTCTCTTTGTAATCATTTTATAACTGTTTTGTCTGTCAGATGTATGTTAATATTTAAACAATACGTATGTTAATCAAATCAATTAATTAAAAACAGTTACTATAGATTGTTTTGTTCTATACATTAAGTTATTTCGATTTAATCTTTAAACATTTTGGTTTTCGGTTTTCCTCTTTTAACACAGAATCCCGGTTAAACAATTATAAACTGTTACATTTTTTTTTTAATTAAATTTTAATATATAAGAGTAAACAAATAACTACAGTTGCAAATTGCGATTTACAAAAAATTTAATAGTAGCCAATAACTTAAAATTATCAATTCGTATCTACAATCCTAAAGTTTGTATTTCACTAGTGAATAACTAGTTACAGTTTTAACTGTTTAGTTACATTTTTTGTGATTTCTGAAATGGAATTGTAAATTTCAATTCACAAATTAGTCGCATCAATCGTCCGCACCTCCGCAATTTAAACGCAAAGACGGGGATTTTAATAATTCTTTTTGCATTAGATTCGTAGGAGCGCAAGGAAATTTTGTAATCCTATGCGAGCATGTAATATTGTAAATGTGCATTTGTGCATTTTTAAAGTGAATTTCAAACATAAT
The DNA here is from genome assembly GCA_964028335.1 of Altica lythri. Taxonomy (NCBI): domain Eukaryota; kingdom Metazoa; phylum Arthropoda; class Insecta; order Coleoptera; family Chrysomelidae; genus Altica; species Altica lythri. The sequence continues at coordinate 65,537 of CAXIIO010000072.1, read as the reverse complement.
TTCTAATTTATTAAGAAAATGAGTTCAATTATGTTATTTGGAGATTTTTGGGGTCGCTGAAAACGAATTGACAATGAAAATGATCTCCGGGTTACCTGGTGATCAGTTTACGTCGTCTCCTGGACAATTAATAAAACACATAATTTAAGGGGTTTTTGTATAAATTAAAAAAATATGGGTTTCGTTTTCAATATACTTAATGAAACTCTAGGAAGTCACGTAAATGTTACTGTACCGACCACTAGATACTTCGTAGATTGCTTTCAATATTATATACGTTCTTAGAGAGCTCATAAACCCCTGGTATTGAGTTTAACTAATTGTTTAATGAGTTTACCGAAAACTCCTAGAGACGAGGTACGTGCACCAAGTTCTCCGGGGATCACTCGTATTTGTATTTGGCGAGCCCAAAACCGCAGTTCATAACATTCGTATGTGATATATTGCTTATGATTTACTGCTTTATTTTAATGTTAACAAAACTTCAACATTAACAGTGTAGCAGTACAACTACCTTGCAAACATAATCAACAATAAATGAACCAACAATTAGAACACAAGAGTGCACATCCAAGAAAAATAGATCTACAAGGCGAGGAATAGGTAACTGTATCTTAAATATTTGTTAACATTCCTTTTTTCATGTTTATACTTTACTGAAACTAAGAACTTATGTGTGAAAAATAATATTAGATTAATACCTGTCTCTAGAAGCCGTGCTAACTTTTCCATCACTTTTTGGTAGGATTCCAGAGGAATACTTTCAATTGGATCCGTAATATTGTACTTCAGCTGATCTACCTACTGTATTTGGTTTGTTGGCATGAACCCTATCGTTCAAAAATCCCTATAAATAAAGTCAGAAGCCTTTAAATCCGGTGACCTTGGTGGCTAGACGACATTACCAAATCGAGAAAATTAAGATTGTTCGCAAAAGATTCACTGTTTTCTAGCTATGTGACAAGTTTTTCCACCCGCCTGGAACCAAATGTTTTGCAGGTTAAATTGCTGGATTTACGGAAGCAGAAAGTTTTACACCATATCATCGTAGCGCTCGCCAGTGACAGTAAAAGAATTACCTTAAGCGTCTTCAGAGAATTAAGGTCCAATTACACCTCCTTATCAAACACCGCACAAAACTGTTACTCGACGAGGATGTCGTGGTCTTTTATGGATGACACGGGGGTTCAGTAATGGCCAGACACGACAATTCTGCTTATTAACAAATCCGGCCGTATCGAAGTGGACATCATCGCTCATTATTATTTATCGGTAAAAATCGTTATTTTGGGTATTAAGCTGTAATATTGCATGACGGTATTGTAGGCGCCTTTCATAGTCTCTAGACTGCAGGTCTTGGGTTAACTAAATTTTTTATGGTAGCAAGTGGAAGTCTTCTAAAACAATGACGTGCGACGAATACCTAGTTCTTAAGAATGATGTCTGGTAGACGTCTCAGGGCGCTCCATAACACTTTCACGAACTCTCTCTATATTTTCAGCAGTACCAACACGGCTCAACCTTGACAATCTTTAACTACACCTCTTTGTTCAAATTCTCGAACCAACTGACGAATAGCGTTGACACTGGGCACATTATTTCGACCGAAATTTTGTTGTAGATTCCGAATAGTTACAACAATAGGCTCATTATTTTAGTAAAATTTCTTGTTAACAAAACTAAAAATGCTGCTGCCATGCTACGACTACTGTTTCTTCTGTTTATTGTGTGATGGATCTCGGACCTTCAACGAAGAATTTTGTAGGAGTGTGAAGGATTTAAAATTTCGACTTTCAACTGCCAATTTCATTTTAAAATTTTTTATTTTAATTTTGTATTCCTTTTTTCAATGATGAGTAACGAAATTAAATTCTGAACTTAAATTATAATTAAGATCCCTGCGATACAACTCTGAATTTTAGGATCAATAAAAATAAAAAGTGGTGTATTTACACTGCCCTAAAAGCGGTCTCGGAAATCGATTTTATTTGATTATGTAATTTTAACATTAAATTTTATACCTAGTAGCACCTTTTTTAAAAATAGCGAAACCATTAAATGTTTTTTCGTTGAATTTTAGAACATGATTATATCAAGTATAACCTTAACCATTATTTGTTTTTTCAGAACTTCTTATTGAAACTTTTTTGCAACCATTTAACGATCTAGTTCAGATTATATTTTTTAATGATAGTTCGACGGGTCCTATCCCTATTAGCTCTATATTGTCGAAATAACTTCATAAAAATTGATTTATAGCCAATCCATTTCTAATATTCGATCTAAAGGTGAGATTATGTGAAATTATAGGAATTTTGAGGACGGCTTGTTAGGTTATATAGTGGGAGATTCAACACTGGCTAAATTATTGGGCAACCCTTCGGCTCGTTTCGATCAGAGATTCAGATATACTATATTTAACAACATACTTAAGATAAATATTGACACAAGAGAAGCATCAGGTATTTTTTTAACGATTAGCCAACTGGTTCGACCAGAATTTTTTAACTGACGATGTATCCGCCGATGAGTGTTTAATTTGTAATAAAAATATATCAATGTAACATCTTATGGTATACTCTATCAACTCGATGGTGTAACAAAAGTTTCATAACATCGTTAGAAATTTGTGATTACGTATTATAATCATGCACATTATCTGTAATTGATAAATAACACAAGTTTAAATGTTTAATGAGTTTTTATTCTGTAACAAATAAATTGATTTTGTAGCTATACACAACTTTATTTCCATTCATTAGCTCTATAATTTTTTTTTAAATTAACTGTCAGTTATATTTTCATTATCCGATCTTATTCTGCAATGCATCGATCAGTAACATAAATTTTACCGTTTTCTCCGTTTTTTTTTTTCAAAAGACATTTCCAAAGAATTAATTCAACTTTGATATGTTTAATTAATGAACAAATTTCCAGTAATTGGATTCTGTTATTTACATTATTTACCCCCGTTCTTTTCAACCGAAATATCCGTATTTGCATTAACTTTATTCTTTCTTTTCAGCAACAATCACTTGGTTTCATAAGTTTTCGACAGCCAAAATCTGACTCTAGAATATATCTGAAGTGTCTTTTACTTCTTCCAGACAGAGTTATCAAATCATTAATTCCAAACTAAGTTATGTTGAGATGAGTTTCTCCAGTTTTTTTTTTTCAATTTTATCGGCGACAGATTTTATTAAGAGTTGTTTAGGTATAAGACGACAAATAGTGTGGAATCTTTCGACATTCTTTTTAAAATGTTATTATCACCCTATATGGACATAAATAGTAGGATCACTCCCGCTAAAACTGGTTCCATGCCGCCAAAAATGAGTAGAAATCGGTAGATTTAAAAAAAATGGCCCTTGGTAATTGAATATATTAAAAGTATACGTTTTAGAAAAAAATGTTTTAGATAAAAGTTGTAGGTCTCTTTAAGACAAACAAAAAAGTCCTCTAACATTTTTTTGTACAGGGTGAAGTAAAAAAGTTACGAATTTTTTTCCATTTTGATTTAATGTCACGCCCAAACGGCCTTACCGATTTGGCCCATTAACGAACTCGACCGAGATTTTTGTACCAAATTTCATTTCGATCCGTTAAGAAATGCGACCGCTATCGTGTCCACAGATTTCGTTATATCGGAACTATACATACATATATATATATACATATATATATATATAAACTTTTGAGCGGAAGGTGTTTTTGAGGTCAGGGGGGCCCAAAACGAAAAACTGTAGTGAAATTTTCCCGAAGTCGTGACTTGCGAACCAGCTGAATAGTAGATATAAATCTACTAAAATGGCAGCAAATATAAAAAGTTTTTTGTTTATTAAAAAAGAGTAAGTTTAAATTAAGTTACAAAAAAGTTAAATAATTATGAAAGAACATTATAACAGTATATCCGTAAATGACTTCCCAAATCGGCATCACTTCTTACCAGTTCTCACCAAAAAACGCCGGCAAACCATAGCGAAATGTGGTCAAAGGCGGCGGCCCGCGGAGTGATCCTACTATTCTTGTCTATATACGGTGTTATTATAGCTTCTGTGTCTTCCATATATGCTTACCCCAGTTCTTTTACTTATTAATCCTAACCTACTAGCTTTTAGATTTTAGATTCCTTACTACCTAAAAACAATTTCTTGATCCTGGGTTAACCCAACAATTAACCTACCAGTAAAATAGCGGGTTCCTGGTACAAAGTCCTTAATTTCTTTTATTTCATCCTGTCCAGTAAATACACTTCCCTATAATCAATTTGGCGCCGGTAAGTAAAACATTACGGTATCAGGTACTGTAATGTGTTGCCTAGCAACGCTGCTCTGATTGCTTAGGGAAAGACAATTACTTTTAATTTTTGACATTTAAAAATACTATAATGACTATAAAATAAAAATAAAATAATTAATTACTTACTTTTACATCCATATTTAAAAAGAAGTCAATGTTATTCAATTTTATATTAACAATTAAATCTTAATAATAAAAAAAATATTTGACAGTGACAGATGGCTGTCAAAGTAATTTGACCTAACTAATCAAGTTACGAACTATTTTTAGTCAAGTTACGAACTGCTGTTAAAATTTTTATGAATTTATTAATTTATAAAAACAGGATGAAATAAAATATAATACGATACATGGTCGTTAGGTGTTATTACAGTACTCGTTTTTATTTCCGGACTTGGCTCCTACGTCACCTCATCCGTAAACTAACTCGTACTATAATAAGTCACCTACCGAACTTGTAACGTATAATACTATTTACTACCCCCACCTTCAACCACTTTTCTTGTCTACATTTTTTCACATGAGGACAAGTAGGTTACAGAAAATGACAATTAACTAAGAAAAGTTTTGATTTTGGTAATACGGCATTCTAGTCCTACATAATATAAACAAATTAGTTTTATATTTTATTGCATTATTTTGTATTATAATCAGTTAGGTCAAATTTAATACGTTGCAATTTTTATCTAATATGAAATATTAAATAAACTATTAAAGAGTACCGTTGCTATTCGACACAAAGAAACGAAGAAACCCAAGGATGTTTCTGAGAGTCGTCATGTGGGGTGCCTTTAGACAAACTTCTTTGGGGGTATTGTTCTGTTGTATTATTTTACAGTTTTACGGGAGTGATTGTAATTTGCTATAATGTTGATTTAGTAATATTTATACTTGTATTTTAATTGAAGGATTAATTTTCTGTTATACTTACCTTGGTCTATAAAGACATTAATCACCTATATAGAATAACCAAATCCTGATTAAGACATGTGTTCTTAGTAGGACTACCAGATTTTTTAACTCCAATGTAGCTTTATCGTTCTCCGGGAGTAGCAATACCCTTAGGGTGAAAACAGATGAAGAAGTTGAATACAAATGGATAAATATGGTGAAAAATAGTTAAAGGACAAATAGGCAACGGGTTGGCTCTGTCTCTGGACTCCCTCCGTCTATCATTACTCTCTGCTCTTAGGTACATTTAACACAATCTTAATACTTGAACGATAACTTTTCGCCTATATTTATTCTTTTTGTATGCAAACGATAGATATTCATTGGGTTATCTGTTAGCCTGTACCTACCACTGCGATCCTTACAGATCTATTGTAAACACCCATCATCTTCAAAATAGGATAAGAGATCACATTGGCATCAAACATGAAATGCGGTTTTCTCAATAGCTGCCTTTCTGAACGTGTCAGCAATAGGAATCCCGCCGAATGGTTTCGGACCAATCATTGGGATATTAGCTCCCGCTTGGGCCAATTCATCAGCATTTTTATTCCCTCGAAACCCTGATTGTCCTGGTACCCATAGTAGTTTAAAAAAATTCCAACCTGCGGAATGTGTCAGGGTCCTAACGCAGTGTCACACCAGCTCTGAGCTTATTTGTGCAGAGATTATCGCCTCAAGAGCTGCTTGGTCGAGTATGTAACTACGGTTTTACCCGTAATAACCTGACTTATGATCTTCGTTGCAAAATTTTGTGTGATCATTACTTAAAACACTGTAGCATACGCACCTAGACTTAGTTGGAGTGGTAGCCTGTGTCTTGTACTATATATACCCGACCCTGTGCCTTTCTTAGTCTTTGAACCATCGATATATCAAATTAATTTCCCTTGAATTGGGAGTTATATGAACCCTATTATTTAGCTCTGCCTGCTCTTTTTTCTTAATAAGGTTATGTGAGTTCGGCTTTGTACCAGCCGGTGAGCAGTTGCCATAGCCTCGCCCTTGTGTAAAGAACTTTAACAGTTCTATGATGGATAATGCTGGTGACAATCGTTTTAAGTTGCAATTTTGGATCATTTTATAGTCATGTACAATAATGCAATAAAGCACAGTGCAGAAACGGAAAATATTAAAAGTTTTAGACTGGCCTGCATGTTTACCAGACCTAAATCCTATTGGTCATTTGTGTTAGATAGTAATAGAACTCGTTGAAATATTGCAAGAAATGTCACACAGCTTGCTGATACAGCTTTAGCAGAATGGGTAAGCGTACTAACTCAAATGGATGCTTGCAAAAGGGCTAAAATTGGCTAAAAATTTAAATTGAATTTCGTTTAAAAACAAAAAAAATATCGTTGTGGTTAATTTTTCAACTGTTTATTTTTTATTGCTTTGGAGGTTATTTTTCATTAAAAATCTTTGCTAAGGACTAATTTTAACTTAAACTAAAAATGTATAAGCACATTAAAAATTGTGATAGATGATTCGACATAAATTTGGTTGTGTGTATTATTAGAGAAATATTTGTTCCAACAAAGTATACAAACAAAAATCTATTAAATGACATTAAGAAGAAACTGAAAAAAATGTCGCTCCCACCAGGACTCGGACCTTTGTCTTTACGCGGCAAAGCTATAAATGTTAAGAAATAATATATGTTTTTTTTTTCGTTAAATCCAACCCATGTCACATGTGACACTTAGATTCTCCTTGAGCACAAACAGCATAAAGTTAATTAGAGAGAAACTTTAACAAATCAACAATTGAAACATTAAACTCTAAGTCATTTTTTTGTGACCTGTTTTATATTTTTATTCGGTTAGGAGATCCAAACATGGATTTTTAAATAAACGATTATTTTGATTTATCTCCCATGGATGCGACATCTTTTTAATTTCGCCTTAATGTTATTTAATATATTATTGCTTGTATAGTTTCTAAAATTAAAAAAATCCTATGAGAGATATCTTAAAATATTCGGTTATAACAAATCCTGTTAAATATTTAATAGCACAAAGAATGCATTATTGCGATAAAACAAACAAATTCGTTTAAATATAATGAATTCTTTAATATTTTTTTAGGATGAAAAAATTGAGCTGAGATATATATAATGATAGAGCATTTTTGCATAATATAACTTATCACCATTATATTAGAAGCAACTGTATACATGTAGCTACTAACCTCTTATATCCACAACTAAATGATGAGGGTCTGTTTAGATGAGTCGTGATTTTTAATTTTTATAAGATCTTTCGAACACAGTGATTTCACCAATTGTATACATTTTTAACAAATGTCAACACTTATTTGGTAATTTAAAATAGCACCAATACATTTTTATTAAGGATATATTAGTAGAAAGAACCTCAACCCCGAAATGAAAATATTTTCCCATGGTTTATTTTTATAACTAATAATACTATAATTTTGATTCACAATAATAATTTTCGGTCAAGTTTAAAATGTAAAATTTCTCTTCTCTAATGACCCAATTCATATTTTTCGGTTACTTAACCCAAGTCCTTAATTAAACCCGGTTTAATTTAAGGTTTGCGTCGCTAAGTGAATTTTGTCCTGTAGAAAAAATGTTAATACCCCGTTATTATCTTTAGAAATTATTGTTTAATTGATTATCAAAAGAAATAATAATGACATTCTTTACAACTCTGCGAAACATCGAAATAATTTGTTTTCGGAAATAGTTTGAAAAGCGTTATTAATGTTGTTTATGCTGGAACTATGTTAAAAAATATACAATTTATATCTTCCTATATTTAAAATTTTTTGACTGTTATTTCTGAGTTATTTTATTTGTTTTAATAAAAAATCAGCGAAATTTACCTAAATGCTAATTGTTAAAACTGCTTCGACGAATGGAAAAAAAACGAATGGAGCGGTGTCTTAAGAAATACAGGTCAATAAACAAGCTGGTCAAAGTGCAAACATTAGAGTAAGGTAATTTTACCTCCATCAAGGTGGCTGACCCAAAGTGGAGAAATTTGTCAAAATTTATTTCAAAATTAGGTGCATTTTAGGTGCTATTTAGGTGCGCAAAACAAAAATTAGGTGCACTAACTGTTTTTGAAATATTTACGAAAAACCATGGGCCAGCCAGCCTTTAACAACCTAGCTGACCCATAAGAAAAAAAAAACAAAAAACAAGGATTAAATAATCTTTAAATTAGGTGCTAATTAAGTGCTTTTTAAAACACGAAACATAAAATAAAAAATTTAAAAATTAAACGTCTTAAAATTGAATATATTGATTGTGTATGGCAAAATGCCACATTTCTTCTTGCACTTTGAACCAAAATGGACATCGGCAGTTTAAGAACAGTTAGAAATCGGTAAAAATTTCTTGTCCTGTAATTTTTTTAATGGATAATTCGGAAGGTCACCACAAATTTTTTTTTTTATTTTTTTTAACTCGGACCGCTGAGCGAGACTTGCAACCGGTCATTTCCGGAAATGATGATTAATATAAAATTCACTTTGTCAGAGATTTAAGTGCTTATTAAGTGCAATAGTTTCACGAGCAAAATAAACTGCTAATGAGCAATTTCAACTGAAAATATTTGTCCAAAGTTTTCTTGCGTCTCAATTAAGGGTGTCAATCTGCACTTTTTAAGCACATGATCAAGATCAAGATCATTAAAATTTTCTTGTAATTCTCTATTACTTAATAATTCTCTTCTCCGAAATAATTTTTCTTTTATTCGGTTTATTTTTGTTTTTTTTTCTGTCAACTTTAAATCTAAATTAGCGTCGATCAAATTCTCATTTGCATCTTTTGTAGGAAATTGTTTAACTTTAATGCAAAGTTTTTGATGAAAATGATAATAATCAGGATTTTCTTTGAAATCTTCGGCTTTCTTGTTCGATATCAAACCTTTATTTATATTTTTGCTTGTTCGTAGGATGTGCTCAGGTAGTTTGAACAGGAGACCCTTATTTTGCCTATGTTTTTGAACGTTTGCAAAACGTTTTCGCATGTTATCAAACAAACTGAATATGATAAAATCACTCGTCCTACGGACTCGTGATTTTATCACATTTCAGTTTGTTTTCGTATTTTTGCCAAATAAAAAAGTTTTCGTGGAAACTAAAAATTTATCGATAAAATTTTAAGGACTCGTGGTATTACCTTTGATAAAACATTTCTAGCTAAAATTTAAATAAAAAAAATAATTACCTATTGAGAAGTTTTTTAATTGTTCGAATTTTTTAGTTGAAATGTCTTGGAGGAGAAAAGTAATGGTATAAATAATTTTTGAGTAATTCAAATAGGTGCGCTTCATTTTGAGTACAGATAAAAAACGGCAGAGAAGTTTTAAGTCCAGATTAAAGTCAATTAATTATCGGAACTACGCGCAAAAAAACTATGGAAATTTTATGGGATTATTTCGTAGGTATTTGTACCAGTTTTTAAGTGCTTAGAAAGTGCAGAATGACACACTTGGTTTAAGACTTAGGCTAAGAATTTCAAGTTGACTTGTCTCATCAGCGGTTTGTTCTGTTATTGAGTCTGTTGCCCTTACTGAGCACTTAAATATTTGACAAAAAGTTTTTTATAATAATTATTATATTTGGAAGTGACCGGTAACAAGCTCAGCAGTCCCAGTTAAAAAAAAATTAAAAAAATTATTTCATTTCGGACGAGAGAATTATTAAGTAATAGAATTACAAGAAAATTTTAATGATCTTGATCTTGATCATGTGCTTAAATAGTGCAGATTGACACTCTTAGTTGAGACGCAAGAAAACTTTGGACAAATATTTTCAGTTGAAATTGCTCATTAGCAGTTTATTTTGCTCGTGAAACTATTGCACTTAATAAGCACTTAAATCTCTGACAAAGTGAATTTTATATTAATCATAATTTCCGGAAATGACCGGTTGCAAGTCTCGCTCAGCGGTCTGAGTTAAAAAAAATAAAAAAAAAATTTTGTGGTGACCTTCCGAATTATCCATTAAAAAAATTACAGGACAAGAAATTTTTACCGATTTCTAACTGTTCTTAAACTGCCGATGTCCATTTTGGTTCAAAGTGCAAGAAGAAATGTGGCATTTTGCTATACACAATCAATATATTCAATTTTAAGACGTTTAATTTTTAAATTTTTTATTTTATGTTTCGTGTTTTAAAAAGCACTTAATTAGCACCTAATTTAAAGATTATTTAATCCTTGTTTTTTGTTTTTTTTTCTTATGGGTCAGCTAGGTTGTTAAAGGCTGGCTGGCCCATGGTTTTTCGTAAATATTTCAAAAACGGTTAGTGCACCTAATTTTTGTTTTGCGCACCTAAATAGCACCTAAAATGCACCTAATTTTGAAATAAATTTCGACAAATTTCTCCACTTTGGGTCAGCCACCTTGATGGAGGTGGTAATTTTGTAGTTTAATGGCTTAAGCTTGGCGGTAATAACTTTAAGCGATTTAGTCAAGATGTAAATTTGAACGCTTTAAAATCTGGTTTGTAGCAGTCGACTTTTTAAATTATTTCCAGACTAATTAGATTAATTATTTTCAATTATTGTTAACTAGTGACAATACAACTATTTTTAACGTTTTTTGTAGTTTTATTGCGTTCGTATTATAATCATAAGGCACCTAATTGCAAATGCTATGCTATTGCGAAACATTGTATTACAAGTTGATGGCACTCTTAAAGGTAAGATAATCTCTGATACTTCTACGAGAGCCATAAAGACAAAAAAGTAGACTTAAGTACTGTATTGCTTTTTAAAAATATGTCCCACCAAGATCGATGCACTTTTCCATATGTTCAAACCAATTCGTAAAACAGATATTTCAGTCTTCAGTTGACTCCTGCAAATCGCTTTAAAGGCATCAATGGCTTCTTCTGGCGACTGTAATTGCTGTCCACGCATTGAATTCTTTATCTTTGGGAATGGGAAGAAGTCGTTGGGTCGAAACTATACGGTGAATGGGCTAACAATACAATGTTTTGAAGCTCTAAAAACTCGATTGTCTTTTGGGCAGTTTGAGCACTTGCATTGTCCTAAAGTAAGATGATTCGCCGTTGTGTGTTACTTAGTTGGAGTTTGGCGATAACTTCTGGTAAACACCCGTTTTTAAACCATTTGGAAGTAACTGTTCTTGCGGCATTTCTTTAACACACTTCAAGAACGGATAACTTTTGATGGTATTTCCTCATCGTGATATACTTACAAAGCCGATTGGCGTTTATTTTTCAGTACGGAGCAGTAAATCCAAATTCATCGCCTATAACAATCCTATGTACATTTTCTGAGGTTCCTTTGTTGAACCGTTTCAATGATTTTCGACACCAATTGACTCGAACCGCTTACTGCTCTTCTGGGATCCCGGAAACTAATTTTGTTACACCTAGTTCTTCATGTAGGATCTTTTGGATTGAGATCTTTGAAATGCCCAGCGATGCGTCTATCTCCCGGTAAGTTACACAGCGTTTATCCTTAATTAGCTGACGGACCGCATCAATTTTTTGTTGTGTGACTGCTGTTTTAAGTGCACCTAGCCTGGATTCGTCTCTGAGACTGGAGCGACCACGTTGAAATTCGCAAAACCGGCGGTAAACAGTTGACTGTTATGGTGCTTCATTCCCAAACACAAAAATCATTTTAGCGAGACATTGCTGTTGGGATAATCATCTCCGAAAATTGTAAAAAAATTATTCCTCGATAATGTTCTTGGTTAAAATTCATTTTTTAACCGAATTTCAACAATTCACTGTACCTACTCGACATGAAACACTTGATTTATGTCAACAAAATATTAACGTTAGATTTGTGTCTGCATGTTCTATTGGTGGAGCCTTCTAATCGGCTATATGCAAAACTAAAAAGACAATCTTCGTATCTTTTAAATATTTTTTTAATAAGACAAATATTTTGAAATATTAATCTTCGAATTTAAAATGTTTATTCGTCTTATACGCTTACGTTATTATTTCTTCAAATTAAAAGAGATATTTTGATTTTTCAAAAGATTTAAATTTTATTGTTTATTAAATTTTTTAAATTGGTCTGTTGTAATATTGTTTGTTGCTTTTATTTTTTTATGACTTTTGTTGCTTTTTTTCCTTAATCTATTAGAAATTACTGAAACATATTTCAAATATTTTTTTAATTTGTTAAACATTTTACTTCTTATATCAGTGGTAGGTACGTTTAAAATTTTAGATTTTAAATATTACTGTGAATATTTTTTGTAAATTTTACATTTCATTAATATTTCTATATTAAATTGTTTATATTTATTTTTTTGATAATGTTTATAAATCTAATTACAGTAAACCCTCCCAATACTGGACACTTCCGGGGAATTAGTTTTTGTCCACTATATGGAGGTGTCCATTATTAGGAGGTGTGATCAGAACAATATATATCTACTTAGGTATATGTACTTGGAATAAAATATTTCGAATTTCATATAAAATAAGTGTTAAAATTCATAGTTTTCTTATGTAAAATATATATTTTCATTCCATTCCTACTTAGGATCGATATATATACATAGCTAACAATTTTTAAAATTTTAGAGTTCATTCTAACAATATTTGAAAATTATGGTATGGAATGTATTCTATTAAAACTGTTTTGATAGAAATATGAAGATATTTATTTATGCAATTTACAGAAGTATAAATATCTAAAATAGTTTCATATATATACATACATAATACATACACAGACTTAAATTTAAAAAAAAATCTGAAACCAAAGTTTCAATTTTTTCATATAAACTTAAACGTTTTCTTTTTTGACCTTTCATATCAAATAATCTAAGTACAACAACTGATCAACAGTAAACTGCTAATCAACAATCACACTTTCTGCATAAAGTAGATAAAAATTTATACAAAAACTTATTGTGCATCACTGTTTAATTTGATTTTAATATCATCCAATAGTATATAAAACTAAACAATAAAATACATCCATTAGATATTTAAAAGATGATTTCAATGACAATTTAGGGTAAATATTAAAATAAATCTCTGTACCTGTCTGATAGCAGGGGGTCGAAATTCAATGAAACACAATTGTTCTGTAACCATTTCAATAAAATTTTGAATACAATATTTAATACAATTTAGTGTAATTTCAATAAACAAATTTTTATAGGTACCTGTCCGATAAAAGGAGGTCCATTTCAATGAAATAGCATTATTTAAGTATACAGTTATCTGTCCGCGTCCATTATGTAGAGGGTCCATTATATAGAGGGAATTAATACATAAAATACCTTAGTAAACCTTTTTTAATATGGCTATTTGTCCGATATATAGAGTTGTCCGATATTAAGAGGTGTCCGTAAATAGAGGTTTCACTGTATTGTTTTTAAACTTAAAGGTTTAAAAAATCATATTTTAAAATTATTTTTAGTTAAAAAAAATAAATAAAGTATTTAAAAAATTATCTAAAAAATTGTGTTTTAAGTTTAAAAATTTTATGTTCCATTTTCCTAATTTAACTTTGTTTGGCTTTTTTTATTTGTGAGGATTTAATTTAGTTTTCACAATTTTTTCTATTAAAGTTGTGGAAATGTGGAAATATTTTTCAAGTGTTTATTATAATATGTTTATTAAGTATTATCGAGGTACTTTATAAGATCGGCTGGCATGCCCCTACGTCCGTGTGCACTGTAATTCTTAATCGAAAAGTCTCAGGGTTATAAAATTTGGTATATAGAATCATCAGGTTATAAAAAAATTAACTTATTAATTTTGACCTAGATCGGAAAACAACGATGGTAAAATTTTTGCGATTTTTCGACACACATGTATACAATACATATGTTCTCTCTGTCAGTGAGCTATAATCCACAAACAAAAGGTAACAGGTCATAAAATTTGGTATATAGAATCCCCATGTCATAAATAATAACCCTATTGATTTAGGTCTAGATCAGATAGCCTTAGAGGTAAAATTTTAACAGATTTCCGAAACTCGCGTGTATAATGCAGATTTACATCCGTTTGTGTGAACTATAACTCTTAAACGGTAAGCCAAAGGGTCATGATATATTAAATCCTAATGTTTTAAAGAAGAACCTTATTGCCTTTGGTTCAGATCGGATAACACTTACGGTAAAATTTTAACTGTTTTCCAAAACTTGTGTATATAATTTATATTTTCCTCCGTTGTGTGCGCTATAATTCTTAAACCGAAGGTCAGAGGGTCTTAAAATTTGGTATATAGAATATCATAAAGAAGAACTTGTTGATCAAATAACCTTATTGATTTTCCACAACTGGAATTAAATTTGTTTTTAAATCTTTTTAAAATTTCTATATTCCCATGAAAAATATGTTAAATAACAATAATTTAAAGCGTGTAAAAAATATACACATATTGTCAAAATGTGCAGAAAATAAAAAAGGAAATACTAATTTGTAATATTCAACATATTAAATTAGAATTTTATTACATAAATTATTACTTTTTCCAGTACCATTACCGATTTTCAATATAATTTAAATAGAATGTAACAAATTAAACAATTATTGATCTCTCTATGTTTGTTGATACTTTTAGAACCTATTGTGTAATCCATATATAGATAACGAACAAATGTTAAAGCACTGCTTTCGATTCGTAAATTAAACCAATTTATTTATACAATGTGTACAATTTACAAGTAGGTAACAAAAGATAAAGTGAGTTCATTGATTTACCCCTTCAATTACAAAATCAAACATGATTATCCAGTGTAACTTGCAATTGTAAAATCCCTCGATGTTTGTTTTGATATCATGGATTTAGTGAGCTAATCAGTTTTGTACATTCAATGGAGGTATGAATTAAATTTAAAACCAATAGGATTTATTCTATGTCATAAACAACTTCAACAAGCATTTTAGGTTTTACTCTTTCTTAAAAGTGGGTAAAAATTTTATCAACAGAACAATTTTTACTAATAAAGAAAGTATTTTGTTTTCATAAATTTCGGTGTACACATAACTATATATAACTAGCACCATAATACTGCTATCAAACGACTACTTCAGTATCTTAAAGTGAATGATTTTATTTTGAAATTCCACAACTTGATTAAAAATCCTATTAATATTTTTTCTACAGTCACTAAATAAAGTAGTCTTTTTCACTTACAATTGACAACAAAAAGTGGATTACAAGGAATGTCACTTTAATGCTCTTGAGCTCAGAGTAATAAATAAACATTTAACATTTATTTATTGCTCTGAGCTCTAGAGCTTTAAAGTACAAAAAACGCACTCGTCATTAACCCTTAAAAAACGAAAGGCCATTTTAAAATTTACCCAATATTTTGACATTTGTGTTGCGGTTTTTGCAAAATTTGTTTCAAAATGAGTGAAATAGTGATAGTGATGTACAAAATACACTATCAGAAATCTGGCAAAAGCATTAACTTTAAATCTGTTACCAGAGAAATCAAATTAAATGCTGCATACGAAATGCAATATAATTGCTTTGTAATGCCCAATTCACACAGAACATACGTCGGGTAGAGACGTGGCATGAACCTTTGTCCCTTTGGCGTCTCTCCTATGTTAACAAAAAAAAAAACGTGAAAAAAGATCCGGTTTACAAAAGACATTTTTCATCAGAACAATTCACGTGTTCTGATAAGTTTGTTGACTATCGTTAAATTGAACAGTATTGAAACAATATTTTTGAGATAGTATAAAATTACTAAAGGATAATTGAAATAAGTGTGTTTAAGCTGAGGGAGATTATAATGAAAAAAAAGTCATTTTTGATTTCACAACTTTTTAACCAACCTGTAAATAATACAATTTGTAATTATCTTCTTTTAAAAATTAGTTCCTTATGCTTTTCACCAAACACTTACGATTTAAAGTTGTTTATTTAGTTTAGGTACATCTGCAATTCTCTCATTACGTCGAATGTTCCACCAGTTTTCCCTTACTACAGCCACAATAGATCCTGTTGGAGTTCATCTGCCGTAAAATCTTTGTGATTAGATTCCATTTAAAAAATAGTGCCATTTTTTAAATCTGCGCCATTTGTTATTGAAGTAAAACTTCTTTAGCGAGACTAGGAGTAAAAAAGTTATTCTAACGGACGTGACGTCATTCTAATAACAAAAACCGGAAACAAAACCTAATACAAAATACCTAACACGATTCTGCATGGGCGCCGGCAGCAGGGTGCAAGAGGGTGCGCTTACACCCCCCTGCTATGAAAGAAAATACCTGAATTTACCAGAAAATTATATATTTTTTTAATTTTTTTATTAAATTATTGTTTGAATAAAAACTAAAGTCGTCGCGGTTGCTGTCCAAATCATTCTACATTCTATATATATTAGATCATAATAGTGTGTAGATGCAGATGCACCTCCCTGAAAATAATCCTGGCGGCGCTCATGCGATTCTGCCTACTATATTAAATAAAATTAAATCTGTAATTGTATGAATTGACAGCTTGTTATCTTGTCAACCAAAATATATTGCTGGTAAATAGTTTTTTGTGTATAAAGTGTTTGTATTAAATATGAATAAACAAAGTGGTTTTATTAATGAAGAAAGTGATGAAAAAATATTGAATGAAAATAGTACCTATATTCTATATGCATACATTTTATTTTTGGTGTGTAATTACACTATTTATACCTAATTATTTATACCTATTATTTATACCTAGCTATTTTCGTTTTATAGACTTAAAAAGCTAAAAAGAAAAAGAAATTGTGAACGTTAAAGGGCATATTATAAGCGCCAGAAAGATTTGAAGAAAAATGACAAAAATGAAAAAATGACGAGATAGCGACATTCATTATGATTTGATTAAGTAAGTTTATATACATACATACATATTATGAAGCTTTACGTTAAGTAAAGAAGCATGTTGCACGTTTTTGTTCATAAAATAATAATATTCGAAATGTTTTAACACTTTCTTATACTTATTTTAGGTTTGGTTAGGTAGCCATAAAGGCCATAAAACTAGTCAGGATGGCTGATCTTTTACCAGCAATAACAGATCCTTCGTAGACGTGAAGGAAACAAACTTAACTCAGGATTTTAAATTTTATGGAATATGCTATAAAATGCTACAAAATGAAATGGTTATCTAACTATCGAAGGCTCTTGTGTTGTATTACAATAAGGTAGATACAGCTACAAAATCACACATTCTAAACGTAATGTGTGTATATTTTTAATATTGTTTACCTATTATTGAAGCAAAACTTCTTTAGGCGCGACTAGAGGTAACTCTAACGTTAGATTCTAACGGAAGATTCTGATGGAAGTAACTGTGAAATTTCAGCTATGGGAGAAGCTTAAATGTTCGAAATTTATTTATGAAATTTTCAAACGGTTTCAAATACATTAATGGTATTTAGAGAGTAAAATCTATGTTTCACATTTTAGTTATCATAAACCTATTATTTCATATATAAAAAAAATAATGATAACTTTCAAATTCCTATTTCTAATGAATAATATAAATATAACATCTCATTTTTTTGTAAAGTATATAGGCAATAAATATGATTGAATTGTAATTAAATATTTATTTTCCGATACGTACGTCAACAAGTTTTACTTCAATCGCGCGTAAAGGTTACACGCACACTCTTTTTTTTCTGGAAGCTAATTTTCGCGACATTTATAGACAAGAATAGGATCACTTTGCCGTTCTTCTTTGAAGTACTTTGTACCACATCTCACTTAGGTTTGCCGTCGTTTTTTGTGCAGTTTTGTGAGAACTGGTTAGCAGCAAAGCCAACTCTACCGATTTTTCGGTAGATCTACGGATTTAGGAAGTAATCTACCAATATACTTTTATATAATTTTTTCATAATTATTTATCTTTTCTGTAACTTATTTTATCGTCTTAATTTAATAAACACTTTCTTACATTTGCCACCATTGTTTTTAATCTACTTAAATTTCTACATAAATCTACCGATTTCAGAAATTTTAGGCTAGACTAGGATTGTAAGATTAAATCTATCTGAAATTTATGCATGTGTAAGGGTTACACCAAGTGGAGATGGGTTGTGCCTATGTTATAAGTAAAATATAAAAGTTCTACTTCTATTTAGGACAATTGATAAAATTAAATACCTCCATTCAAATTTCTATTAGGATTATGAATTTTGTGACATAAATTTTGTTGATGTATAAAACATATATTTATGGGAAAACGAGTATAAAAATTGATTAATGTAGTGTAAAACCGCACAGCTAATGAACCTTATCGAATGTCATCGGAGAGCAAATAAGAAAAATAACAAACGTTTACAAAGTGTTGGTAGAGGGATCAATTTACAAAGTTTTTTAATTCAAGGCCTTTACCTAGTTTACGTATTCGATCTCTCGATTACTAAAGCACTTTTTAATATTCTTAATGTCAGGAAGTAGAATAAAAATAGATAAATGAGGATTTTAAAAAGAATAATGATTAACAAAAATACAATTACAATAACACGAATCTACTAAAAAATTTGGTTACTTGTCCTTAAGGTTATTCTATGATTTTTCGGTTAAATATGTTAAAAAATGATGAACAAATACCTACCTTTTTTTCTATATGAAGCGTACAAAGTTGTAGTGATAAAGCTAACTCATTTTCGAGTTTTTAAAGAAATTTTACTTTCTCTAATACCTACATTAAAAAATATCGCGATATATGAGTGTTTTTTTTTTTTAGTAAAGAAGGTTTATTTAATTTATTGACAGCTTTACAAAAAGCCTAAAAGTTCTTTCATTATACAACGGAAATTATTTTGCATCTCCTCCAATCACTCATGAAAGTGTTAAAATCCGTAAAGTATCGCGAATATACCTAGCAGCTGATTTTAAAATGGTAAGATTTTGGATAGGATTACACAGGGTAGATATACAAAATATTTGTGTTATCTGCCTCTATGAGACAGCAAAGCGAATCTTTAGCCTTATATTGGATTATATTCTGTAAGAACAGAACTTTGTAGACATAGGGAAACAAAACGTAAAATTTGACTCTATGGTTTAACCGAAAAAAGTAGAGATAATAAAGCTGCTTTTACATTTTATATTAGAGCGAATAAAACAACTTGTAAAAAAATTAATAAAAAATCAGAAGCACCGTATATTATGGAGGATAGAGGTAAGGAGAACTGTCTCCGTGTATTGAATGTGTCCGTTAAAATGTGGCAAATAATGGTGGCGCTACGATTGTAGTAGGGTAAATTTTAAAAAAAGCGCCATAATTTCTTAGAGTAGGATAGATAAATAAACAAGGAAAGACACATTTCCGCTTTATTATGACACCATTTTTAAAATAATCATAAGATACATAAGATAATCATAAAGTATAAAACGAATTTAAAATACACTAAACTGAATTCGCTGGCCACGTTTTTTTATAGCACTTATATAATTTGTGACTTATATTACGAAATCATACGACATTTCAATCAATTTGTCACAAACTGCTACATTCATTCTGTACCCTACATCTACTTTAGCGCCATTGTAGTGGCAAGTTTGAGAAGTGTTATGTTCCTCTAAAAAGTGGACACATTTTTAATCATTTCCCATTTAAGATCGTTCTCCTTACCTCTACCCTCCATACCGTATAAAGACAAGACTAGTAGGATCATTATCAAAAATTTGTTTTATGCCGCCGAAGCTCCCGGTCCGCATTTCGGTCCGTATCGTTGACGCTCATCAGCAACGTTACCAACCTAAAATTTCTGAAATCAGTAGAATGATACAAAAAAAGAAGAAATCAGTATATATGTATATAATGAGTTATAATAGCAAAAATTAAAGTATTGAATCGGTTTGAGTTGATATCGCTGCAGAAATGTCAGTAAACCGGAGCAAAATGTGCTACAAAGATCTTCAAAAGCGGTGCGCAAAGAGATCGTACTGTTCTTGCCTAAATACGGTATCAGAAGGGTTAAGATATTTAAAAAAAATCCCAAGGTTTTCAAAGTTTTTGTTAGTCCAGAAATAAATTGTTGTCAAGCTTACTTACTAGGATTTAAAAAGCTAGTTGGAATAGTTATAAAATTTTTTTGTGAAATTACAAAGCTGATCATCACGAAAACCTAATTAAAAATAGGTTAAAGAATTTTAAAATCATTAGTTGCAGGTTGTATCTAAAAGTAAATAAATGTAATGGTAGGGTTAGTTGCTTGGCAATTCTTGGCAATCTTCCATAAACACAAGCGTGTAGAGTGGGAATTTGGCTTGCGTAAGATGAGAAGAACTTGTTGCTGATCCAGGCCAATGTCGTTGTCCTAACACAGATCAAAGGAAGTTTGCAGCTAGCACTTGTGACAAATTTACGGTGGCGCAAGTTTAGTGATGATCACGAGTTCTTTACCTGTTACGGTTTCTAAGGATTTTTAACATCCACCATCTTCTTTGTCAAACTTGTCGCTCCCTTTATTTATATTTAAAATAAAAATATGTCAAGCCGGACGCAAGTGCTAAAATAACTTCGACGTCTACCATGTTTGCCTGTCCGTAATACACTAGCGCACTCGCAAGTATGTAAATGACAATTAAGCATTTGTGGATGCTTCCGGAGACTCACCAAGCGTGTAAACCTACCATAAAATAACATGGAAGCGTGCTCTAAGAGCAAGGAGAACGTTTCCATCAAGATATTATAAACACCGAACAATGTTATCATGGCAAATACAAATATGTTAAGAAATTATACTCGTAGGTTATTGAGAGAAAGTACCTACTTACATAAAAGAAAAACAAATACCATAAATTATTTTAACTTTTTTTCTAAGCTAATTTGAAACTAAAAATTAATGAAAATATTTTATTTTTCACTTATATTTTATTTGGATTTCTTAAAAAATAAAAATTAATAACACACTTGTTTGTAAAAATCGTTCAAATATCCTCTTGTGTAAAAGCAAACTTTTTTATGCCATATAACTTTTATGTTGAATTATATACTTTAATTGGTGGAAAATTGATACTTCAATGTCATAGTGTTTTCGCAATCGGCACGGAGTAATTAATTTTTCTGTTCAGGCAGTTTCAGGTATGGGTGCCTATATTATAATTTATAGGGTAGGTACAAAAAAATGGGTATTTAAAAATATTTGTTTCAAATAAATAGGAAATGTTATTATTTCGGTATGTACTTTACATGTTTTTAACTTCCCGCTAAAAAAAAAATAATTTTTTTTTTAAAATCGGGAAGTTATTGGTTTCACCCCGTTTTTCGAAAATCGAGTTTTCATCGGATCTCAACGTTTTGAGGTCTTAGGAACCTCCCCTGACTAATTTTACGAGGGTGTCTGTATGTCTGTATGTACGTGTGGATGTGTGTGTGTGTGTGGATGTATGTAAACCTCTTATAACTTTTGATCGGAATGAAATAAAAAGCATTTTAAAGAGTTCCATCTAACTTAGATTACCTGTAAGTTTGAACCGATTCGAGCCGGTAGATTTCGAGAAATTTCAAAATAACCGAAAAAAAAAATTGGTAAAAATGATGTTTTTTGGGCATATCTTTTTGGCTATTGCATCGATCAATTTCATAACCTAATCAGCTCTCAAGCTTAAAAAGCCACGTCGAATGCCGTTTTGCAAATTTAAATCGGTTAATTGCTTCGTGAGATATCGTTGTCGAAAAATTTCAAAAAAAGTGTTTTTATAAGTGATAGGTTAGTTGGAATGGGGTCCGAAATAAAACCAAAGCTTATTTGAAATAAGTGTCGACGTTTCGACCTTTATAAGGCCATCTTCAGGACACTACAATGAGATTTTTTATTGACATACAATGATAGATATTGTTCCGTTAAAATTAAAAGATATTTAAGTATAATAAAATTTAAAACATTAACATTGCAGTTAACATAAACAAAAACATACATATATATACATTCAAAAAAATAAATTGCTAACAAGAAACTTAAAAACAGTATTAAAAATCTTACCTAAATCACAGCTCTTTTTGTCATATAAAATTTAAAACTTGTCATAATATTAGGAACAAATTAGACACATACAAGAATAGAAAACGTTACAATATAAAATAATCGAGAAATTAGGTACCTATACCCGGTGAAGAATTTATCGCCTGATAAGAGCTGTATACAAACATTTTTTTGCTTTTTAGTTGTCACACACTTAAGACTATTATAAACTAGCAAACATAAATAACACATATACACTGGTCAGTAAAAAAAAATAAACAATTACCGCTTCGGAAGTAAGTTAATAAGATTAAAGTAGCCAGTGCTAAGATCATCAGTATCCTGTTTTTTATTGACACTATTTTCATTTGATTTTATATGTATCATTTCCGACAATAATCGTTTTTTATAATTTTGTTGGTGTCCAATAATCTTAGCACCAGCTAGATCAAATCTGTGGAAATTTTGAAAAGCATGTTCTGCCAAAGCTGTTTTTTCCCCGTAGAAGCGTAATTGTTTGGTCTGACACTTCTCTCATGTTCAGTCAGTCTCGTTTTTAGGTACCTTCCAGTCTGCCCTATATAAATACCCTGACAATCTAAACACGGAATCTTATAAATGACGCCACTCTGCATATCACGGGGAGTTTTTTCTTTTAAATTTGAAAATATCCTTCCCACGGTGTTCTCATTTTTAAATGACACTTGAAATTTCTCATTTTTTATTGCATTTGCCACCCTCTCAGAAAGGCCTCTCACGTACGGAATTTTTAAAAACTTGTTATTGTTTGTGGTTTCCTTTTTACTACTATTGCTAGTACTATTAAAGAGAATTTTATTGATTAATTTTCCTGGAAAATTATTTTTTAGTAAGAAAAATTTTATGTTATTTAAGTTTTTTTGGTGAAATTGTGGATGTGATAGTAGTAAAGCTCTAGATTTAAGATTCGAAATAATGTTAACCTTTTGTTGAAACGGGTGTTCCGATTGAAACAGATCAAGAAAAAGTGTTTTTTTTTTTTTTCAATAACTTAGAGATTTTTTGACTAACCGAGTTTGCACTCCTGGTAACGTTTTTAGGTCTCAAAAAACTGCGTCGAATGCCATCTTGAACATCAAAATCGAATAAGGCGTTAAAAACTTATGGCTTTTTAAACATTTCAAAAAAAGTCAAAAACGTCAAAATACGTCACGTTACGATAGCTTTGCGGTTAAAACTAGCGGGAAGTTGCAAGGATGGCCTTTAAGGTCAACCTCTTTTCGAATTTTTTTAGTTGTTGTTAATCAATAAAAGTGACTATTATACTTATTGCATTTAAATTGAACTTAAACTCGTTCTTTAGATTTTAGAAATCTATAAACATAGGGTTAATAATTATTTATTATCCAACTTTTTTAAAATCACTAGTGCGTTTGTTTATTTATAAATGTAAGGTAGGAATAAAGACAATTCCATTTAGTACTTTGATCAGAAAGAACTCATTCATTATTAATCATTTTGATTGTTTTATAATATATTACGACGTATTTAGCTGTGTATTGTAAGTAACTATAATTTTAATAAATTTTAATCATTAAATATATTTTTTAACATTTTAATTTGTAATAAATAAATTCATATTTACCGTATTAAGATTCAAGGAAAGATTTCGTCGTTGGTGGCAGGATTATTTGGAAGCGATTGAGAACCAAAGTTTAGCCGGCATCGGATTACGTACCTGAACCGAAAAAATGTAATAAAATCCTCAAAGGTTACAAAACGTGAAAATTTTTAATAATATGTTTGTCGTTTATAAGAAAAAACATATTTTTTGTATAAACAAGTCATTAATCACTACAAAAGAAATTAAACTAATTAAGAGATATGTTTAAATTTATGGTCTCTGTTTATAATTAAAAAACACGCTTTTGCTCAAGAAAATTAAAATATCTTTGTATCAATATTTTTCAAAAAAATCAAAGTCAAATACATACTTAGTTTGTATTTCATTTAATTGTTACCCACTATATAATTATTGTGCTTTTAAATATATATATATATATATATATATATATATATATATATATATATATATATATATATATAAATGGAATAATTCCCTTTTATTATTATTTAGTCTAGTCTTCAGTCAGCGATTATGCTTAAAGCTCGCTGACGGATAACAGATGTACTGACAAGGTGCAAATACACCGAAACCGGTCTACAAGTTATGTTGTCGCTTCTAACTGCAAACCAGAATGGTTGGTTTAATTATCTTGTAGATATACCAACCCCGTTTGACTTTGAAGTGTAATTCAATATCCGTCGGGGCACATAGCCCGGGAAGTAGTTGTTTCTTTATAGTTTAATGGTCAATGTCTTTGAAAATGTTTTTCAAAAACTCATAAAGCGATAGAATAATTAATATTCTGCATTCTGCAATATTTGTTGATTGATAACTCGCTTTATTAAATAAGACAATATTACAGTTTCTTGTAATAATACTTTATCAGTATTCTATATTTATTTTAAATTTTTCTGTTCGGTTTAGATATTGCGTTTTTTTTTTTTATAATCGGTTCATTAACTAAAGATACCTTTTGGGCAATTTCCAACTCAAATTCGATAAACACGTGTTATTGTTTCTAATTTATCCTTCCGAAAGACTGTTAACTCTAGAATAAATATTTTTATTGAGGTATTTAGAGGCAATGAAGCGAAATTTTTCAGTGTGTTCACCGTTGTAATGCTCGATCAACTGCTCAGATTACTACTCCTCGTCGAGGAGGTCCTTTTTATCAGAAATTAGATCTTCTGACATTTTTAAGATGTATACAGATTATGTTAACGGGGTTAAAATATATAATTTTTATTTTTAACATAAAAATCGATTCCAAAAAAATTTAAAAAACGCGATTTGACACTTACATGGCGTAATAGAATTTTATTAATGTTAAAATTAGTTTAAAAAGGATTATTTTTAAAATTTGTTTAAAAAAATAATAATAATTAACATAAATTAAAAAAAAAACAGTTTAAAAATTTTATTTTATTTAAATAATATCTATTAAGTTTATTTTAAAGAAAATTTGATTAACCGTAATGTACCTATAGGTACAATTCGCAGTTCGTTTAATCGTTCCACTCGTTGGATCGTTCTTAAAATTTATCGGAGTTCATATGAGCAGATAGTAATTATTCTTAGCGATCAGGTAATATCAGCTTATAATTTATTTTTAGTAACTTATTATATTATGTGTTATGTGTTCCGTACCGATTGGTATCCATGTCCTTTTCCTCTACCTGACCAACCCATTAGCACCAATGAATCCCTGTTAATGATATGTTTATTTTAGTTCCTATTTAGATATTGATAAGCATACACCTTAAAAAAATAAATATAAAATTTATTAAAAGTAGCTATGGAAAAAAATGTTGGTTGTAAATAATTACAAAAAATCTGGTGTAGACACCACACGACCTTCCGAACAGTAGCATGTATAATAACAAATAGTGAAAGAGCGAATCCACAATTTTTATTTCACATATTTCCAGTTTTTGATAAAAGTGTCAATATCTCGAAAACTAATGAAAATATCAAAAAAATGTATTTTTTCAAAAATGTCGGAAATTACATGTTCTTTCCACAAAGTATAAATATTTTGCCAATAACTATATGAAAACCCAATATTTTCAAAAAATTCCATTTTTTGATAAGAGTAAACGTCCACTTCCGGTCGGCCGATTTTACTCAAATTCTATCAGATTCTTTCGATGGTGATTATAAGTAAGGTTTTATAGTTTCATTCCGATCAGATTAGCCGTTTAGCCGCAAATGTGTTCACAGACACATAGACAGACACACAGACAGACATTTTTTACTTTTGGGTTTTTTAGGCTCAAGGAACCCCAAAACGCGTATTTCCGCTAAAAACCCGAGATCGAAATTTTTCGCGATCACAATACCTTCCTCTAACAGCGTTGCTGTTCAGAAGGTAATATAATTTAAAAAGACAAGCGGAAGACATGTGTGGGTATGCAAGATCGCAAATGTAAAGCGATGGTTTATACTCTTGAAATATTTAACCAAAATGTTATGCTAAATAAGTGTAAATTAGAACACTGCCACGATGCTTATTTGGTGTCACTCCATAGACAGATTATAAGTATTATAAGCTTGCAAAAGAAAAGCTACAGAAGAGATTGCCGAAAAATCTTCAAAAATTTACCTCTCTACGTTTACTGTCAGTGACGTTGCACTTGTAAGAAATTACATGTATAGTGCTGGTAGAAAAGTTATTCCACCTCTTCCAAAAAATATTGATGAAGTTTATGAAACTGCTTCTAAACACGACATCAAAATTAGTAAAGATGAAAACTTTCCATTTACCAACAATAAAAGTAAAAATATTATTGTTTTTTATGTGAAAGTAGCGTACGCACTCCGTAGCTACATCCAACCGAATATACCTTGATGGCACTTTTGATTACTGCACAAAATTTTTGTCAACTATTCAGTATCCATGGATTTTTAAATGGCCATTTTATACCATTATTCTTATGTTTGTTAACAACTAATTAATTGTTTTCATAGATAGAAACCGAATGTTTAAAATATAACGTCAAATTATATGTTAACGAAGTTGTAGACTTTGAGCAAGGAATCCATAAAGCTGTGAATGAAGTTTGGCCCAATGCTCAAATAACTGGATGCATATTTCACCTCAGTTAGGCTTGGTACAGGAAAGTGCAAAAATTAGGTTTGACTAAAGAGTACAAAGATAAATCAAACTCTGTTGGTCAATGGATACGAACAACATTTGCTTTACCTTATTTAGATCCTAGCAAAGTAGGGGATGGCTTCACTCTAGATTTTTTAAACATACTGCCAAGTGATGAAAGAGTTCTAAAATATGCTAATTTTTGACGAAGAATCGACTTTTCCTCCTACAATTTGGGCGAAAATGTTAGCATCTCTTGTACAAGCAACTAATACATGTGAAACTTTTCACTTCAATTCATCTATTTATGAAGCGGATCCATTTTTTTGTATTTATTAAAAAATTAAGTAAATTTTAAATTAATATGTGTGTTAAAATTCAAAGAGTAAATTCTACTGCGAAAATCCACAATAATACAGTTAAAAATCGGAAACAATTTATTAAAACAGCTATTTACCGGTACAAAACCAAAGAAATAAGTAAAATACATCTTTTAAAATGCATTTCATTTAACACTAGATTTTTTGTATTTAGTAACTAACAATAAATTTAACACTTATCATCTATTTTTATTATATTTTATTTTACTTGCTTAATAACTAGTAAGAATCACAACATTGCAGATATTATCAAAATGGTGAGCAGTACGAACACATTATTCAGTTAGTACCTTTATGGCTTTCGGTACGAATCACACTAAACCCGTTCATATATCTCAGGGATTCAGCCTCTTTGTACGTAACTTGCAATAAGAAAGCTATGATTCCAAAAATTTGACTACTTCTGAATGCATCACATATTAAACAAATTTAACTGTTTGAGGTTCTGAATAATAATAATAAGATTAGAGATTCTGACACCCTCAGTGTCTTAGGTTTTTAAATCCTAAGAATCGAAGTATCTGAAGCCATGAAAATTTGAGTTAACTCTGAAGCGCTGAGATTAACAGTATGACTATTAATTCTAAAGAAATAAATATTGTGGCTGTCTAAATAATAGTGCAATATTTCAATAAAAACTTGATAAAGTGACTAATGATCTGAATGTGAATGTTGTAACGATCTATCTGATCGTTTTGTATTAAGAATTGTTACTGTGCCTATATCGATGAGAATTACTTAGTTTAATAGTTGTAGTTCAAAAATGTGCCGTGCGCGGTATTAGTGTAAAATTATCAAATCTTTCTCGTTGTCCATTTCGAGTTGGTACGTCAAACAATCTGGTCTTTGTGTTAAACGTCTTTGAAATACAAGGTTCATCCAAATTTATTTAAACAGTTCCACCCGAGTTACTAAATTACAACTGGATTAGTTCCAGCCATTTTGTGAAAACGAGGAAGAATTTTAATCCCGAATTTTATACCGATTTTTGGAAATTGGAAGAAAAATCATTCCTAACAATAGATACATATAAGACAATTAAAAGGTTTCTGAAGACTTCCATTAATGAGATAAGAAAATAATTCATTTTTTTAATTAACATAATTCTTTGATTTAATATTCAATTTTCAATATCTATATTAATGTAAGTAATTGTCTTTTTTGATATCATTAAATTTATAATAAATCATTTAAAACACGTGTTTCAGTATAATTTGTGGAGTTTGTACTTTGGCGCCCTTAATTACATGTTTGGGGAAGACTGGTAATACTCTTAAAAGCTCCATAATAATCTGAGTGAGAGTTTGATGCTTTGAAAAAAATATAAGATGCTTTGAGTGATTTTCTAAAAATTTGAGCAAAGATCTAATGGTCTCAATGAAGGCCTGGTGATCCGAGAGAAAGTTTGATAATATAATAATCTAAATGTGGATGTGATAATCTTAGAATCTGAGTAAGAGTGAGAATTTCATAGTCTAAATGAGTGAGCGTCGGATGATTATCTGACTAAGGGGTTGTCACGGGCTAATTTCGCGATAGATCTTAATTTGTAAACAAAATCGTTGGCTTACCTTATGAACTCTCCGTTATTAAGGAGTAAATCGTGACAAGTTCCAGTTGATTTAGATTGATTATAGTTAATCATCAATTTATAAATATATTCTGGCCATAACTAATGTTGCTAATATTGTTTTGAACGAAAATTTATTTAATTCCGGTTATGAACTCTTGTAGTGTTTATTTTTTGAAATTACTGACATTTCGCTTTCATCTGACTGAAGGTGCTACTTCTTTCTTTTTGTCAATAGCTTGACGTATAGTGTTTTGCAGCCAGCGTTCCGTTATATTTATAACTTTATTATTAAAATCGAAAATAAATGGGGAAATTAGTTAATGTTGGGATTTTTGTTGCCGTCTATATAAATAACAAGATTAGTCATATCAAATGACCTCTGTTTGTTCGTAAGTTGTTGGCTGAATAAGCTATGGTTATTGTCCGTATCGTAGTAGAGGCCATCTATTTCTTTTGAAGTTGTCAAATCGAATGAAGGTTGATAATTGGGGGAGATTCTCTCTCTTCACCTAAAGCTTTCGAAGTGAACGCGTGTTAACGAGAAAATTTTTGAGAGTTTAATTTGCATCCCTGTACATCGGGGTCAACTCAGGTTGGATTTGCGTAATTAAGCTTAATCTGTTTCCATCGAATATTGAGTAGGAGATATTTTTCTGGATTTTGGTAAATTCGGTGGAAAATTTTCTGTTGACAGTAGGGGAGACTGGTATTTTTGAAACCACTTAGACAGCAATCGTGGTAGGAATTTGCTCAACATTGCAGTTAGCAACGAGGAAATTGTTTTTACCCAACTACCAGCTGGGGTATCGAGTTTAACGAAGTAAAATAACCCTATCTTGATAGGGTCCTAGATACAGGCATTAGTCCTAGATACAGGCATAAGTCCTGGTTACTGGTTTAAAATTTGATGCTGACCTGATACTTAGCCGAGCTTGAGTTTATTTCTTTTTGAGATTGGTGTAAGCTATTGGTTCTGGGAACAGGCTTTAATTGGACGCCGGCCTAAGTGTTGGAGCAGATAAGACGACGAGGAACTGTATCTAGCGTTTCAGATAAGCTAACTAGATTTAAGTCGGTTATAGTTTTAGTTAAAATTTATCCTACTTGCTTTTTGTATTGCGTGTGATCACACCTATTGATAAATTTACTTTTTTTATTGTTCGCATAATTTTTTTTTTATAAATATCAATTGTGTTGTCAGGCACGAGGCTTGACAGTCTGTATTCTAGAAAATTGTACATTAAAGAAGAGTCTAGTTGATATTTTAGTTTTATTTAGCTCACTTTATCGTTATTTTCTGTTATTGTGTAATTCATTTGGAACCGTTAAATATTCAAAATTTATTTAATTATCTCCAGTGGGTAAAGTAGTGCCTGGAACAACAGGGGTTTCCGATTTTGACCGTCTAAATCGGTGGCGCGACTCACTAATATTTGTTTACTTACCTCTACGGCTGAGCTGGGCACTAATTTGCCAGTAGAGAGACCACTACCGAACTCAGCTGGAGTTGTATTTCCTTTAGTTAAATTTCTTTATTTTTCTAAATTTGATTTTGTTTTAAATTCATTAAAATACGTGGCAGGGTCTAATAGTCGGAGTGACGAACTGGTGATCCAAGATAGCAACTGATACGATATATATCGTTTTTTTAATACACTAATTTTATTTACATATATTTTAAAGTTTTCCTTTTATAAGAACACCGTTCTCTTTAACTTTTTCATTACATTTTTAATGTAGCTAGGCATTTATAACTTTTTTTTATTGTTTTCCCATTTTTTTCGCATATCCTAAAATAGAATTGCAGTTAAAAAAAAAGAGAATTCATAGAAGAACTAGAATCAAGACGTCCAATCAGAAGTTTCTTTATGTTTCTCCCAGGAAATCAGAAACACTAAAAAACACATTAATAACGACCACACGTCACGTGAGGACTGTTAATCGGTTACAAAAAAGTCTACACTAAAATGAATTGTTTTTGTTTAAAATTATTTTTAATTGAGATCTTAATTTGGAAGTGCAGAGATCATTAATCAAAACTGA
Organism: Altica lythri; assembly: GCA_964028335.1. NCBI lineage: Eukaryota > Metazoa > Arthropoda > Insecta > Coleoptera > Chrysomelidae > Altica > Altica lythri. Next base: position 34,683 of record CAXIIO010000072.1, on the reverse strand, counting down.
AGATTTGCTATCATAAATCCACGAATCCGGCTCAAAAACAAACAGTCTCAATCATTAACGGAACCAAAGGGCCGTATGGTATAATCATTTAAAACAATGCAAATGAAGGGTCCATTCCAGTGTAGTACAAACCGTTATTTATTTTTAAAAATATTACTTAATGAAACGGATCAAACACCCCTAGTTAATATTTTCCCATTTGTTACGTTTTTGATGGATTCTGTGTTAAGCACAATTATTAATAAATTAATAACGCAATAATTTAATTGACAGGAAACTACAACAAAGTTAATTTTTTTGAGAAAGTAAAGGTTTAGTTGAAATGAAATAATCACTAATTATTCATAGCTTAGTTGTTAGATCGTTGCCACGTAGAGGCAAAGGTTGCGCGTTCGAGTCCTGCAGGATGCGATATTTTTTTTCAATTTCTCGTTAGTGTAATATCACATATTATCTTAAAATAATCGTTTACTAAAAATCTGTGGTTCCGGTCTCCTAACAGAATTTAAATATAAGTCAGGGCACAAAAGTGACTGTTTTAATGATCCATTTGACATGATCCCTTTCTCATTAATGTCATGCTATATTTGCGTAATGAGCAAGTGAGTTAGTGTCACATGTGACATGAGTTGAATTTAACTATCAGAAAGCGAAATAATCACTTATCATTCATAACTTAGTTATTAGAGCGTTGCCGCGTAGAGGCAGAGGTTCCAGTGCTGCTGGATGTGATAATTTTTCAATTTCTCCTTAATGTCATTTAATATACCTACTTATCCTTCTTTGTAGTTTCCCAAATTTCAAAAATCCCATGAAAGGTATCCCAAAATAATCGTTTGCAACTTGATGTGTCAAAGCAACATACTATTCTTGTAAAATAAGTAGTTTCTGTTGCCTAGATATCTCAACAAAATTTCTGCCTATAAATTGTTAATAACTTCATGTAGAAAAAAAGTATTGATAAAGGCACGCCGCTGTTATAAATTCCAATAAAACACGAGAATCCATCGATTAGAAAATTTAACGAAGGGGTGGAAATTTTAGGGTTGACGCTCGTTGTAGGTGGTCCCACTTACCGGGTTGATACGTTTCACCACGCCTATAGGCGAAATTCCTTAATATTGATGGATTAATGGACAAAATGACTTTTTTATTATTTATACTGATTGGATCTACCGCTAGTTATTTCGCAACAGAAAGACACCGAAATGAGGAAAACGGTAATTAAAATAATTCCAAAATTGCGACTAAGGTTTTTTATGATGAAGCGTCACGCAAGTTTAAACAGAAGCACATGAAGATGATGAATGAGTATGGGAGACCACCTCTGCTCTTCTATAAAATTGGAATCTATGGGTTCAGGTGGATAAACATGGCAATATTCTTAGACAAATACATTGTATGTTTTAATAAAATAATTTTATGATATTTTGTCATAATTTTACTTCCTTTTTCACCTACAGTGTCCAGTTTTTATCTTTCTTAATTTTATGTTTTCTTATCCAAACGTACTTTTTGTTTTACTATTTATCCAAATAGTTTAGGATTTGTTCTGTTATTAACCCTGCCTACGACTGCTACAGTACTGTGCAAATTAATGTAAATACAGGTGTATAATTTCGAAAATCAACATTTATTTCCTATAGACGAAGAAAATAGACTAACTGATACAATAAACATTGTTTTAATATAAAATATGTCCTTTCGTTTCCTGGCCATTCCAGGCATATTCTTGTCCTTGAAGTTTTTCGTCATCATCTTGGAGACGTGGCAAGGAGCCGAATCTTGTTCAAAAATTGGTTAATTATTTCAACCACTTCCTAATTCTCCTTCTAATATCCTTTGTATTTTTGATAATTCATAATAACATCGATTGGCACGGGGGATGTGGTACCATCATAAAAAAGCAGCACCAAACCATCTTCTTTAGAGGATATTTAACTTTTTGATCAATATGAGCCAGCGTTAAGTTTTTTATTGGCTTTTTTTTTGACGAAACGAGACCGTTGTCCTAGTAACAAAAAGTGGCTCTAATCTGAGAACAACTTTTTTCTCCAATCTTCAGCAGTTCAGCTCATATATTTTTCCGCCCAATCATACCGTGTTTTTATTATTCTAGCAGTCAATAGCTGTATCTTCTGAGGTCTTACTGCTTTCCTTTCACCTTCCAAAAGTCATCTTCGCATAAATAATAACTCCAGCGCTTGCTAAACCTTCTTGAAAAACTTGACTTGTTTTTCTTAATTTCAATTTTCCTTACTAAAAATGCTTCATCCCTTGCAGTTATCTTCCTTTACCTTCCAAATTTCTCTTTTCTGTTCACCACAGTCGTCCCAGTTCTTGTTTTTTGCTTTTAAATCTTGTTAATAGCTCCCAAGCACACATTACATTACTTTGCAATATCTCTTTGAGTCATAGATGTATGTTCACTCAAAGTAACAATTTTAGTATGTATTTTTGGAAAGAAATTTGTCTTCAAAAATCAGAATAAAATGAAGTTCTAATTTAATGACTTCTTAGAAGCATTATAATTCAAAATAAAAACGAAATGCAACGTGTCTGTAATCTGTTTATCTCATTGTTGTCTGAGAATCAGAGTGAATCTCAGAATCTGCGACGACATGCCCCTACCATTAAATTGAACGTGATGCTAACTGTAAAAAAGTAAAAATTGGAATTATTATGCCGTGTTCACATTATTTTTTACAGTACTGTATAGTAAACAAACTTATTTACTAACGAATGACTTAAATCTTTACCATGACAAACAAGTCCAAGTACATACTTTTAGTAGCTAAATTAGTGAAAATTGTAAGTTGTATTTAATTATTCATATCCTTTGACTACTTTTAATGAATATGAATTTGACGTATAATAGTATATTGTGTGGCAAGAGGTAAAACAAGACGATTTCTGACGAGGGCGAGAGTTGGCTGCCATTGCCCTGGCCAGAAATCGCCTTTGTTTCATCCCGTGCCACACACAAAATTTTTTATATCACATACATTAAAACAGCGAGTTTTGATCTCTGTAGCCATTCGAAGTAAGACTATTTCAGACCAATGCAACTGTCAGTCAGAAACATTCTGACAGACTTGAAATAATGACATTTGTTTCTGCCCTAGGGGAGAAACAACGTTGTTTCTGACTGACAGTTGCATTGGTCTGAAATTGTCTTATTTCAACTGACAAAACAGAGATCAAAACTACCTTTTTCAATGCATGTGGTATAAATAATATAATTAATGGGAAAAAAGTCAAACTAAATTATTTATCATTTATTGATGGTCATAAAAAAGTTATAGTTTCGAATAAGCCAAATAAGGTTTGTTAAAAACAATTATAAAGAGAAAATTTAAGCAAATCAGTTCTTATCTTCGAACATACACCAACTAGAGGCAGCTTTCTGAACGCGAGACTAGTAATGAATGCGTATGCTATAACTATCCACCAATCAGACAGGTGAGCGAGAGAGATAAAGGACAATTTCATTTATTCCTCTGTCGTTAGTCATCTCTAACTGAATTTATAATTAAACAACTATAATTTGTATTCATTTATAAACAATTAAAAATTTCAAAATTTCGCAATAACTACATTCATTACATTTACTCGGTAATATAACGCTATAAATGAAGAACTTACAATCAATCTTGCATTAAAATAGGATTTTTTAGTTTCTTTTGCAAAATAATTTATAATAGCAGTATTGAGAATTGCCAAAAGGGCATCGGTGTTGTATCTTGTGACCTACTAAACGGATTTCGGCGTATGACGTACCATTTTAATCAAATTTCAGAATGGTAAAAACTGTCAATAACGTTGTATTGAGAACTACCAAAAGGGTATTAGGGATGTATCTCGTGTACGACCAAAAAAATCTTTTAACGGAAATGCTGTGTATAGTGGTAAAAGTATCAAAAAGGTCGTATTGAGAACTGCCAACACAGCATTAGGGTCGTATCTCTCAAACGTTCGAATGGATTACGATTTGTAACTTATCAATGTAAAGTGGATGAGGATGAGAGATAGGGTGAAACGAGGTATCGAAAAGGTTGTATTGAATTCGCCAAAAAAAACATTAGGGCTGTAACTATTAGGCGACTCAAAAGATTTGAACATAATCTTAGATAAAAATGCCTAAAAGATCTTTGGAAATACGCATAAAAATTTCACGAAACTGTGACTCGTTTCAAGAACACCTTAAATAAAATAGTCACCAAACACTAACTTTGCTCAGTCAACAGAAGACCTTCATGGAAATAATGAGGTTTCCGCTCTTCCCATGCGTGCGGCTAAAGTAAAATAATCGTAAAACCTGTCTAAAATTATACGAACTGAAAGAATGTTTTAGGAGCAAAGCTCAGTCATCCAAGCACTAAATCTAACAATTAATTTCAGGTAAAATCTTAAAGTCTATAAGTATGAAGTTTTTGAAGTCATACTTCTATTCGTGCACTCGGCGGAAAAAATAAATTGGTCAGTAAAAACAAAGATGAAATATTTACCACATGTTTAGTAATAACTATAAGTCCTTTGAATACCGTTTAAACATTTAGTACATTGAAAAGAGATAGATATACAAAAAACAGTCTGAGCTAATGTTATGAATATCATAGTTGTGTTTGACAGATTATTTTATAATTTTGTCACGTAAGTAAACATATAAAGTTTAGTATTTTATATTAATAATATTAATAATAATATCCAGTAATGAAGTCCATAGTACCGTCACATGGTTGCATTATATCCTGTACTATGCTTTTAAGGTTGTTGGCTACATAAACAGAGTTTTTAAGTCTCCGCGGCACTTGGTGGCTAGGGTATTTACCTCTTCTCCTGGGGTTTTATGTAAATTCTGTACAAAATCAGTGCACACTTAAGAATCCGGTGGTTTTTTGGGTCGCTGAATACGAATATGATAATGGCGATGGTGTCCGAAACACCTGGTGCTTAAGACGAACCTCGCCTCCTGGAATTTTATGCAAATTCGATACAAAATGAGTGTGTACTCGGTACTAGGAGGTTTTTGAGGTTGCTGAACACGAATATTATATAATGAATTGCTAAATCATTTGTATACAAATTTATGAATCCGGGCGCGTGCATAGAAGTATAACTTCTGCCGGCAGTCGCACTGACTGCCACACCCGTTCTTTTTTAATTGAATTTTTTGCGGTAAGTCAATAGGTCACTAAATGTATTAGCTATTTTACATTTTGAAGATGTAGCAAGGTTCACTTTTTTAATTAAATTAATAAAAATGAAGTAATTACTTTCTAAAATCAAAATATGAAATAGTACACTACTAAATCTACCAAATAAATATTTGTTGTAACTAACCGAAATACTTACTGGAAAAACAAACTATAGATACTCTTTTTTATAAAAAAAAACAATATGTTAATCAAACATTGATGTATTTATATAAGAAACTTTATTACCATATATGTCAAAAATTATAGAGATGCCTAATAGATGTTTCACTTAAACCGTGATAAATGTTTCTTTCGCTTTAGGAAATAAAAAAGTGGCTCACAATAGGTACATATTTATTGTGTAATCCCTCTACGATCTGAGTACCTTAGGCAATGGAGTTTTCATATAATGTTAATTATATGGATATGCACTTCTGGTTAATACATAAATCATCTAATGATTGTTATTTTGGAGCAGCAGTATACAGATTTTATCTTGGGGTAGGTTAGTTACCAAATAAACATTAAAAGTATAAGATAGGTTATTAAACGATGTTTTTAACTTCCTCGCTTTTATCCGATAGTATCAACAATATATTATACAACAAACTTTTATCTGTTCGTTTAATTAAAACAGATGCCTTAATCAATCTATATCGAAACCAAATAATAATAAAATTTAACTTGTTTTTAAACAAACAATTTGTTAATAGAAAAAAAAATAAAAACAAATACATATACAGTAACAAGTGCAGTTAAAGCATTTCAACAAATTAAAAATGGTTTAACAAGGTTGTAGGTAGTATTTACGAAAGAAACGATGTTACAACATAGAAACTGAAGGTAAAAAGAAAGAACGGAAAATTATACTGATATCAGAAAATTAATAACAATGTTATGAGACAATGGGACAATCTTTTTAAGTATAGGAGGTTGGTTACAAATTCGGTAATACGTTCTCTGTTCTAAGCTATTCTTAGTAACAACTATATATTTAGACCAGCCCAGCTTCTTATCTTTCTTAACCAGGAAAGTGTAGTTTTCTGTGAGATACAGAAAAGTACCAGATTTATTATTCCTTTTCCCTCTTGTTTCTTTAAAATAAAATAAAACTTAATATTTTATTTGTATTTTTAGCCGGAAACTTTCGAAATATATTAGTCTTTTGTTTATTCTCAAAAACTTTGAACCCTAACGACAAGTAGGTATGTCACCCATACAGAGTACGTTTCTACTAATACGACGTCGGCGTCGGTTGTTCTGAAAACGTAGAGCCGACTGTCGCATTATTAAGGGCCGGTTGCATAAAACAATTTTGATCTGCGGTTCAACGGAACGCCGATCAAGCCGTGAACTACGTTCGTTCGAAATTACGTTGTTCAATGTATAGTTGATTCAAATAGAAGTGTCATCAAGTGGTCTGGGTACGTGTGAGATCATCTTTAACTTTATTACTAGATTCAATGGAAACAGAACTTTAGCTAGGGAATTATATGTCATTGCCATGTGTCAAAAGTTTTATAGTTAGGTATATTGAGGTTATTTCTGATGTGATCGAAAAAAAGTAAATATTACGCTTGAAAGTAATATCTAGGATCCCTTTAAACTGTGCATATTAATACTTAATCAGTTTTATGAATCAATCTAACCCGTAATCTTATACGAGTACTTATAATTTAAATTTTGGTGATCTAAAACACTCTAATAATGTATTTATCCATGTGTAAACAACCAAGGAATCTTTTATATCTGTACTAATTAAAGAATCATGAAATTAAAATCTACTATTATTGTGTTTATATTGAAACCTTAGTAAACGATTATTCAAGATTTCTCTTATAGGATTTTTTGAAAATTTTGAAAAATATCTTGAAACCTCTTTGAACAAAAGGAATACTTGGCAAATATTTAAATCAAGCAAAATATTACAAATAATTTTTATTAAAACATTTCATTATAAATGCAGCTAAAAACTTTGTATTTTTACAAATTCCCTTTAGAAGAGTATATTGAACCAGCATGTAATGACTTATTTTGTTAAAAAAAATATCCGAAAATATTTTTTAATCAACCATCAAAATAATTTCTTCACTAGTTGAGTCTGTCTCGTAGTCACTTTCACAAATATCTTCATTTTCGGATTCTGACTCAGATGAATCAGAATTCAAATTTATAATAAAAGGTGGCACATCGTCCACACTTTTTACACCCATGAATTTCTGCCAATCGATTTTAATTTCTTCTTCAGCATGGCTTATGAAGTTTTTCCACTTATCTTCTGAGCACTGGTGAATTGCTGCTTTCCATATGGACATTACTCTATCTTTTGATGATCACTGAGCAGAAATGTGTTTGTTATAAAACGTTTTAAAATCTGTCCATGCTAATTCGATTGGATTGTATTGACAATTATATGGTGGTAATCTTAATACTTCGTGGCCCTCTGCTTTGAGTATCTCGTCTATTTCATATTTTATATTGATCTGTTCCAATCGAGGTTTTATACTTTCCCAGAGTTGCAATTTGGTACTATTGCTATCAAAAGGTAAATTGTGACAAGTCATCCAACGAATTAACTCTTCCTTTTTGCTAGATAAACTTGGTGGTTTTTGAACCTTCATTGAATGATACGGAGCATTATCCATTACCACAACGCATTTACTATTTAAAGAATGCAATGCAGGAATAAGTTGATGAGTTACCCATTTTTTAAAAATATCTCCATTCATAGTTTTGTGATAATCTCTATCATTTATTTTACTGTCTAAAATTAAATCACAACCAATCAGAAACCCGCGTTGACACCCAGCATTTACTATTGTATATCGTTTTCCTTCATTTTTAAAAACAGAGGGTAACCCTTTTGATGTAGACTCTAAACACCATTGACGAATTTGATTTCCATTTTGATACACCCAAGTTTCATCCAAATAAACGAACATTAAATTTCCCTTTTCATATTCCTTTAAATAATGCAAATATTCACAGCAAAACTTAATTCCATCAGTAATAATTTGAGGCCTTTCTATCAGAACTTTTCTTCTATCAACTTTTTTGAATCTGTATCCAATAGATTTAATTACATTAAATAAAGTGGTTTTAGAATAAGGGAAATCCAAATTTTCTTTTACATGTTCAAATATAGTTTGAATCGTAAAATGTTCGTTTTTCTTTATTTTTGAAAAAATTAAACTATTTAACAGTTCCTTAAAACCATATCCAACATCGGCAACAGTTTGCTTATATTTTTTAAGTTGCAATGGTTTTCCTAAACGTTTTCGATTCAAAACACGTTGCACTGTGCGAGTAGAAACCTGAAATATTTTTAATAAAGTAATAACATTAATGACATTAGAAAAAAAACTTACTTGGAAAACTAATGCTACTCTTGCTAAACTAGCATTAACATCGTGAGAATCTTTAAAAAATTCATTATAACATCGACAGATTGCTTCAGATTCCCTCTCTGTTAGATTGCATTGCGGATTCATTATTTAAAGATATAAATAAGCTTAAAACCACGTATTTATGAAAACATGTATGATTAAACGATTAATTATTTATACTTACGTAAAAACGGCAAATACTTGTATAAGTTAGCTCTGAAAAGAACTTTTTTAATATATGAACAAGAACAATAAATGAAACAAAGCAAAATTGTAAACACAAGACCAAAACACTATGGAGGGTAGAGGTAAGGAGAACTGTCTCCGTGTATTGAATGTGTCCGTCAAAATGTGGTAAATAAGGGTGGCGCTACGATCGTAGTAGGGTAAATTTTTAAAAAAGCACCATAATTTCTTAGAGTAGGATAGATAAATAAACAAGGAAAGACACATTTCCGCTTTATTATGACACCATTTTTAAAATAATCATAAGATACATAAGATAATCATAAAGTATAAAACGAATTTAAAATACACTAAACTGAATTCGCTGACCACGTTTTTTTATAGCACTTATATAATTTGTGACTTATATTACGAAATCATACGACATTTCAATCAATTTGTCAAAAACTGCTACATTCATTCTGTACCCTACATCTACTTTAGCGCCATTGTAGTGGCAAGTTTGAGAAGTGTTATGTTCCTCTAAAAAGTGGACACATTTTTAATCATTTCCCATTTAAGATCGTTCTCCTTACCTCTACCCTCCATACAAAACACCAAGCGAAATATTCAGACGTGACAGCCAAATAGACAGATCGTGATCTGATCACAGGCTGGCTAATATTGCGATTCAATTTTCACTAAACGCGGGTGCTGCCACTACAAATTTGAATTTTCCAGAGACTACTTGATGACACTTCTATTTGAATCAACTATAAACTGAAATGTGGATCAGCTGAACTCAGATCTGTTTATGTTGGCACTGCAGATATTTAGTTACTTTTTGCTATTTACGATTTTTGACAGATAGCATAACCTAAATTTTTGAATTTTGTGTTTAGCGGGATATCATTTTATCTATTGTTTGTGTTTGGTTTATGAATTATAGTTAATTTTCTGATAGTAAAGTAGGAAGGTAAGTACAAACAAATTGTTATTTTTGATAGCTGCAAAATAAATATTAGTAATTGTAATTTATGTTAAATTTGTTTCATAAGGTTTTAAAGGTTTTTCTGTTTGTTTGTAGATTAGTATTTGGTGGTGAATACTTTGTAATATAATGGCTAGTGGCAAAAAAAAATTAGTCTAAAGAAGGTTGGCATATAGTCTCGTACTTAAATTTAAAAGTTCAACAGAATGCAGAAAAACTGATAAAATGAATAACGATCTAAAGTTAAAAACTTGGGAGCAGTTATCAGTTGAATTCAATAGCATTTCTGGGGAGCCATTTAGAGATGCCAAAATTTTTCGAGGTAAATATCAAAACTAAAAAAAAGAAGACTTCTGGTTCAGGTAAATTTTGAATTTTTATAAAATTTTAGAAATTTTAGAATTTATTATTATTTGTAGGAAATAAAAATATACTCTCTAATAATGTAACTTTGTGGGCGACCAATAAAGCTGAAACAGCTTGTCAACAAAGAGAGTATATGCAAAGGGAACATCAGTTGATAGTGGAACTGATGAAGGAGAGACACCAACATCAAATGGATTTGGACTCGAAGGAGAGTGAGGTAAGAATCCTTATTCAAGCTAAGAAAGCTGAATTAGAGCTTGAGATCCTTTAATTGCAGAAGGAGCATTTACTTAAACAATTTAATTGTAGTTTAATATTGTCTATAACTTAAAAAACAAAAAGCATTAAAATAAGAAGTATTTAAAAAAAATCTTTGAAAACGACAACCGATCTGGTTGTCGAAAGCTTAGAAAAAAATTATTCAGTTTTGAAAAAACGACCCTTGACAAACTTGAAGAAGTAAATTTAATTGTACTATTGAAATTTTAGTTACCTATATATTTATAAATAAGTATATTTTTATAATTTTTGTTTTATTTTATACCACTTTTACTGAAGTAAAAATGCAAATTTAAAAAAAAAAAATTTTTAGATAGGTATCAAAGTAATAAAATAATTTCCCGGAATATTCGTGGCATTCTAGCATCATTCATTACAACATCCACAAGACCCAAAAAATCTTCATCATCAGTTATATTTTCGACAATTTCATACATTTTCAAACGATAAACGAAATAACAAATAAGGTAGGTAAATAACAGAAATAAAATTTGTGAGCTTAGAAAGTTACTTTGATCGACAGTTCGACTTCCTGAACGGCCGTAAATGGGCGTTCAACTGAACTCGCGATTTGAACTAAGATCAGTGTAAAATACTGTTCGTGCAACAACTTTTTTAATTTGAACTGAAGTTCGGCTGTGAACTACAGTTCAAAACGTTTATACAACCGGCCCTTAGGGTCATTGGTAGTCCCAGAATCATAGAGAGGTGCAGTAGAAAAAATACCAAAGGTTTTCATGTTTTAAACTTTACAATAACGATAACTTATCAACTGTTGTCCTACTCACAAGACGTCAAAGTGATATAAAAAAGAAGGTTCTAAAATCTTGCTTAATTGTTCATTAGGGACGAAGTCTTGCCTGTCATAAACCGTGCTACCATTAAAAAGAACGTTTTTTCACAAAGTCATGTGTCTTATATTTAGTAACAGATTTATCTTAACAATCCTTCTGAGTTTAAACAAAAAAACAAAACATGAAATTACAATGTAAAGAATTTTTGAAGTGGTTTAAATTGTTATAAAATCACGTCACGTACGTTCCAAACAAAATAGTTTAAAATGTTAATGAAGACTCAAGGAAAACATGCAAAGTGATAAATAACATAATAGAAAAAATAAAATATTTAATAGTTAATGGCAAGAAAATTGAAGATAAGATGACCAGCAAGTGGAAGACACACTGAACGACTACTTTTTGACTGTTAAGAAAATAGGGGATATCGTAGAAAAACACAAATTAATAAAATGATGTCTGACATTTGTCGAACAACCTAAAAAAAAGACTTTGTTTTTGCATCCATGTAAAGAGGTGAAAATAGGAAATATAGTAGATCTCTTAAAGAAGAGGACTGCACCAGGATTTAATCAAATCACCACACAGGACTTTAAAAAAAATAAAAAAAACGTTGACTCTCATGTTTGGTTACATTAATAAATAGTATAATCTGTATTGGAAAATATCCATTATCTATAAATGTGACAAAGATTGTTCCAATACACAAGTCGGGACCTAAATATGAGCCAGGAAACTAGAGACTAATAGCACTTATATCAACACTGTCTAAAATTGGTGAACAAATATTAAAAAGCATAATTGTTAAATTTGTTAAAAAATATATCAATTTGATACACACAAATTTGGTTCTCACAAAGCTAGCAACGCTCAATCCGTTATAGCCAAGCTAACATAATTCACAACAAAAGCTTTAGATGCAAAAAATATACTTTGGCTGTTTTTATCGATCTACAAAGAGCATTCGACACAGTTTAAGATAGTGCATTGTTAAACTAGAAAAAATGAGGTTAAGATAAATTGTACTTATACTAAATGAATCTTACCTGGATCAGAGCCAACTATATAAGGCCACAAATTTAAAAGAAAGTGAAAAAAGAGCTTAATTTACTATGTCCACAGCTTTGCTCATAACACAGTGCTACTATTACAAGATAAAACAAAACAAAACTTTATAGAAAATCAGTGTATAGGAACCTACTATAAGAAGTTGTTTATAAACAATTTAAAAATAAATGTAAAACAATAAAAGTTTAAACACATTAAATATTAAAATTAGTGGTAAAAACATAAAAAATGTGGACTCTTCTATATATCTCGGACTTAAAAACAACAATTAATTTAATAAAAAATTGTAATATTCACAGCCTGTGATAAGACAGAAAACAACAAAAAAATGGTTATAAAGCAAGCAATGAGTGCATTTAATGAACTGTCTAGAGAAATGCCAAAATTTAAATAGTTTCATATATTAAAAAAGAAGCTTTATAACTTAGAACAATAAAGTGTACTAAAAGGGGATTAAAAAAACATTTTTGTTTTGTTTAAGTAATTTCTTTTCTATTTTTATTTTTATATAATTCTTTTATATATACCTTATTTATTGGAAAATATTTTGTCTCATGTTGAAATTTTTTTTTCGTATAATAATAATTAATTTTGTTAGTACTTGATACCAGTTATATTGTAAATACACTTTTAAGTTCATGAAAAAAATTAATCTGAAAAAAAAATGGTTATAAAGCAAGCAATGAGTGCATTTAATGAACTGTCTAGAGAAATGCCAAAATTTAAATAGTTTCATATATTAAAAAAGAAGCTTTATAACTTAGAACAATAAAGTGTACTAAAAGGGGATTAAAAAAACATTTTTGTTTTGTTTAAGTAATTTCTTTTCTATTTTTATTTTTATATAATTCTTTTATATATACCTTATTTATTGGAAAATATTTTGTCTCATGTTGAAATTTTTTTTTCGTATAATAATAATTAATTTTGTTAGTACTTGATACCAGTTATATTGTAAATACACTTTTAAGTTCATGAAAAAAATTAATCTGAAAAAAAAATGGTTATAAAGCAAGCAATGAGTGCATTTAATGAACTGTCTAGAGAAATGCCAAAATTTAAATAGTTTTATATATTAAAAAAGAAGCTTTATAACTTAGAACAATAAAGTGTACTAAAAGGGGATTAAAAAAACATTTTTGTTTTGTTTAAGTAATTTCTTTTCTATTTTTATTTTTATATAATTCTTTTATATATACCTTATTTATTGGAAAATATTTTGTCTCATGTTGAAATTTTTTTTTCGTATAATAATAATTAATTTTGTTAGTACTTGATACCAGTTATATTGTAAATACACTTTTAAGTTCATGAAAAAAATTAATCTGAAAAAAAAATGGTTATAAAGCAAGCAATGAGTGCATTTAATGAACTGTCTAGAGAAATGCCAAAATTTAAATAGTTTTATATATTAAAAAAGAAGCTTTATAACTTAGAACAATAAAGTGTACTAAAAGGGGATTAAAAAAACATTTTTGTTTTGTTTAAGTAATTTCTTTTCTATTTTTATTTTTATATAATTCTTTTATATATACCTTATTTATTGGAAAATATTTTGTCTCATGTTGAAATTTTTTTTTCGTATAATAATAATTAATTTTGTTAGTACTTGATACCAGTTATATTGTAAATACACTTTTAAGTTCATGAAAAAAATTAATCTGAAAAAAAAAATGGTTATAAAGCAAGCAATGAGTGCATTTAATGAACTGTCTAGAGAAATGCCAAAATTTAAATAGTTTCATATATTAAAAAAGAAGCTTTATAACTTAGAACAATAAAGTGTACCAAAAGGGGATTAAAAAAACATTTTTGTTTTGTTTAAGTAATTTCTTTTCTATTTTTATTTTTATATAATTCTTTTATATATACCTTAATTATTGGAAAATATTTTGTCTCATGTTGAAATTTTTTTTTCGTATAATAATAATTAATTTTGTTAGTACTTGATACCAGTAATATTGTAAATACACTTTTAAGTTCATGAAAAAAATCAATCTGAAAAAAAAATGGTTATAAAGCAAGCAATGAGTGCATTTAATGAACTGTCTAGAGAAATGCCAAAATTTAAATAGTTTCATATATTAAAAAAGAAGCTTTATAACTTAGAACAATAAAGTGTACTAAAAGGGGATTAAAAAAACATTTTTGTTTTGTTTAAGTAATTTCTTTTCTATTTTTATTTTTATATAATTCTTTTATATATACCTTATTTATTGGAAAATATTTTGTCTCATGTTGAAATTTTTTTTTCGTATAATAATAATTAATTTTGTTAGTACTTGATACCAGTAATATTGTAAATACACTTTTAAGTTCATGAAAAAAATCAATCTGAAAAAAAATTGTTATAAAGCAAGCAATGAGTGCATTTAATGAACTGTCTAGAGAAATGCCAAAATTTAAATAGTTTCATATATTAAAAAAGAAGCTAAACACATTTCTTTATAACTTAGAACAATAAAGTGTACTAAAAGGGGATTAAAAAAACATTTTTGTTTTGTTTAAATAATTTCTTTTCTATTTTTATTTTTATATAATTATTTATTGGAAAATATTTTGTCTCATGTTGATTTTTTTTTCGGATAAGAATAATTAATTTTGTTAGTACCTACTTGGTACCAGTATTATTGTAAATACAGTTTTAAGTTCATGAAAAAAAATCAATCTGAAACGAGAGCTTTTACTCAGATTTATAGTTAGTACCTCAATAGATATTCCAAATTTAAGCATATAAAAAAAATGACAATATGTTATGTGTATGTGTAAGTGGTTCTTGCTTTGTAAATTAAATTTGTTATATAATTACGTAATATATAAGTATCGTCCAGTAGAAGAGATTTTGGACATTTATACTGTTAATTTCGGTAACACATTTTCACCTTCATATTGATATCAATTAATTAAGTCTTTAGTCGGTTGTTGTATTAAATCTTTTAATATGTTAATAATAAATACTACCAAATTTTTACATTAAAATAATTATCTTAATATTTATTTTTAAAGTATTTATATTCTATCAGTTTTTTCAAATATATAGAACCATCTTTTTTAATTGCAATATACATTTTAAAATAAATAGAGGAGTATTAAATTACACTAAATTTTATAAAATATTTAATAAATAAATTCTATACAGTTAATTCAGGATACCTACATAAATATTAATATACAAAATACAAAAATTCCTATTAAATTTTTTATGTAAGTAGGTACCTACCTACATTATACAAACAGTATCAGTAAATATAAAAAGCAGTAAATTTTTCTTCGACATTATTAATAAATAATATTTAACAATAAAAAACAATATATAAATATTTCTTAATATACACATTTACCTTAAAGTATTTATCACTGTACTCTTTATCTTCTTATATTCATGCACTATCCATCTATTGTCGTTCTTGCTCTAACAATTCGTACAATGATGCTATATATGTTTGTGCCATCTGAAGTGTTTCATGTTTTGATAATTGTCGATCTTCACCCAATTGTGGCAAAAAAGTACGAAGTCTATCAAAAGCTTGATTTAAATTTTGCATACGACGTCTTTCTCGAGCATTTGCTGCTAATCGTCTCTTCTTTAGTATAAAAGGAGTTACTTGTGATTTTTTCTTATTTTTTTCTGTTACACAACTTTTAGGATCTTCGGAAAATCCGTCATAACTTGAATTTGAACTCCAGTCACTTGGAGAAATAGCTGGAGCAGGAATAATATAAGTACAGTCTGTATAATTATCGATGTAGAATTCCATTTTTACACTTTTTTAGTATAAATTCACAAATCTATCGTCTGGATCTTGCTGAAGATTAGGCGGTTTTTGATAATAGACCACTACCTGATGATCTTTTATAGGTTCAATAGGGCCTCCTACCCTTAGCGGAGTCATTATTTCAAAATTATACTTTCAGGTATCAGCCAAAATTATTTCAGGTATATTTGGGAAGTGAAACAAATTTAGATAAATTTGTAATAAAGAATACCTATGGTATTTTCATTACCGGACGTACTTATTTATTGTGTTTAAAATCAATTATTATTATAAGAAAAGTTATAAAAGTATATCAGGTTAAGTAGACACATTTGATTAAGCAATAAATACATGTAAGACATAGTTAAATTAACGACAATTATTTTCGGTGTAAAACCATCATCAATCAAAAAATAAGTAAAATATACCGATCAATCCAATTGTTTGCACTTTTCGTCATAAACATTGTCCTAAAATGAAAAGATCATTGGTAGAGACACCTAGCTTTGTAGCTTATACTGAGGAATCTTTTTTTAAATTTTGAAATTTGGACAGTTATTAATTTTTATTATGTGAACACACTAAAAAGGGATTTTGAAAAATGTTAAATATGAACGGGTTTGTATGGAAAATTCTTTAAATCGGCACCGATTTCTATAAAAATTAAAATTCCGGCTCTTAAAAATACACATATTTCATGATTTATTAGAATTCACCCCTTAGGGTAAAAATAAGGAACTTTGTATGGATAATATTAAAAAATTACTCCGTTTTCAATGAAAATTATTATGCGGACTCCTACTGACAAAGTGTTAAGAATCGTGAAAAATTTTGTTAAAAACCTTACAAATTTTGAAAATTGTAAAAAAACGTCGAAGATTATAAAAAAATCTTGAAAACGTAAGGAATTGTGAGAAATTCTTAACAGTCTTAAAAAATTGATAAAAAGGGTTAAAAAAACTGTAATAATCCAAAAACAGTTTGAAAATTGTAAAAAAATGACAATCGGGAAAAACTTACGAAAATACTGTAAAAAATGTTAAAAATCTATAAGGAGTATTAGAAATTGTGAAAAAAACGTTGAAAATTGTGGGAGTCGTTAATAATTTTAAAAAATTTGTAAAAATTATAAAAAAAAATTGAAAATCCTGATATAATGTTAAAAAGCGTGAAAAAGTAGGCTTGTTCAAAATCTTGAAAAAACATTTAAAATCGTGAAATGTTTATTAAAACCGTAAAAAATTGTTGGTATCTTAAAAAATTGTTGAAAATTGCGGAAAATGTCGAAAACCGTACAGAAATATTAAAAAACGTGAAAAATTATAATAATTCTTGATAATCTTGAAAAATTGATGAAAATGGTTAAAGAAATGTCATACAGAAATATTAAAAAACGTAAAAAATTCTAGAAAATTGTAATAAATTGACAATCTAAATAAATTGATAAAAATGGATAAAAAGAACTGCCAAAAATTATATAAAAGTCGTAAAAAATTGTTGATAATTGTAAAAAATAATTAGGAATTAAAAAACCGTAAAATATTATTAAATCTGAAAAAAATGTTAAAAATGATAAATAAAATATTAAAAATAGTGAAAAATGTAAAAAATAAAAAAGTTGGTAAATTAAAGAAACTACTGGGTGTCAAAAAAAATAAGAAAAAATCGAAAAAAAATTAAAAAAATGAAAAAATTAAAACAAGCAGAAGTAGGAAAAATCGTAAAACAAAATAAAAAAAAAATAGATAAAAATGTAAAATGGAAAAAAATTGGAGAAACAAAATAAAACGAACATAACAAAAATTGTAAATCATTGAAAAAGGCCAAAAATAATAAAAAAACAACTACGAAACGGACAAAAGCGTAAAAATTTTAAAATACTATAAAATTTTAAAATACCACGAAAAAAAAGTAAAATCCTTAAATGAAAAAAAAAATATGATAAAATCGACAAAATCAGTAATAAAATCATGGAAATCAATCGAAAAAACAAGAAAATATCGTAAAAATTGGAAAAACCGGAAAATGAAAAAAAAAATTAGGTGATAGGCAGTTTATTGCCGGGTCAGCTAGTACATACAAGAACTGCCATATGTTGACTTCTTCGCGATTATTACCTAATTCGCACGTACGGTATTTATGCAAATTACCCTGAACACTTGTCAGACGTTCCATCCATTAAAAATTTTCTAAATGCGCTAAATAAAGCATTATTTCTAAAATAATATTACAAATATAAAAAATATTGATTTATATTTTTTATAAGTTTGTTTTAGTGGCAAAAAGATCGCCAAATAAAGAAGTAAATAGATGTTATTATGCCACAAAGAAGCTATCGAGAATATTTAAATATTACAAATATGTTTTATAGTTGTTTTTTACTTTTTGTTAACCCCTTAATTATTAATAAAACGATTATTTTTATTCGTGTAGAAATGTCTTTTGAATGTATGAATGTCTAAACGTGTAAATGTCTAAATGTCCAAATGTCTTAATGTTTAAATGGCTGAATGTCCGAATCAACGAATAGCCGAATCTCCGAATGTTTAAATGTAAAAACGTCTAAATGACCAGAAGTTTTAATGTTCGAATGTCTAAATGTCCAAATGTGTGATTGTCTGTATCTATATATATAAAAATGAAACCCGTTTTTCCTGGTCATGGCATCACGCGTGAATGGCTGGACCGATTTTACTAATTCTTTTTGTGTTGTATTTGTTATTATTAGGAGAAGGTTCTTACGGAAGAAAATATTAAGAAAATCTTTCAGAAATATTGAAAAATAGACTTTTAATTTTGCATATTTTAAAAAACGCGCGTAACGAATGTCAATGTCATTCACAGCCATAGACTATATTGAAAGAGAATCGTTTGTTCGGAAACGTGGTTACTTAATTAAATAAACCTTAAATTAACCCTACACCCTACTCCCTTTCAGGTAGAGTGGTGCGCACATAGATAATATGTAATAAAGAGATGTACTAATAGCGTATATAAAATTGGTTACATGTTTTGAGCGACGGTGGCGCGCCAACAATAGGGGAAAGAAGCTCATCGATTCAAAAAATTGGTATAAATACTGTTTCATATAGAAATACACTTTTAAAGGCTTAAAAGTACATATCTCTCTATATATATATATATATATATATATATATATATATATATATATATATATATATATATATTAATGTATGTTTGTCTGTATGTCTGAATGTACTCAATAAACTCAAAAAGTACTGGACCGATTATTATGAAAATTGGTATATATATATATATATGTATTTTTCCACGGAGAAGGTTTGTGTGATATGCTCATTGATGCCACTCGCCACCAGGTGGCGCTGCAGAGTAGCAACTTCTGTTCCGTTCAACCGATTGTCATGAAAATTGGTATGTATATGTATTTTTCCACGGAGAAGGTTTGTATGGTATGCTCATTGATGCCACTCACCACCAGGTGGCGCTGCAGAGTAGCAACTTCTGCCCCGTTTAACCGATTGTCATGAAAATTGGTATGTATATGTATTTTTCTACGGAAAAGGTTTGTATGATATGTTCATTGATGCCACTCGCCACCAGGTGGCGCTGCAGATTAGCAACTTCTGCCCCGTTCAACCGATTGTCATGAAAATCGGTATGATGATGTATTTTTAATGGGTAAGATGAATATGATATATGTATTAATTGAAGTTACCACCAGATGGCGCTTCCATGTATCAAATACAATACTGATTAATAGATATTTATACGAATTCGTATAAATATAAGTTCGAAAAATATATTTTTGGTACGATAAGTAAAACAAAACTATAAACTTTCTTTTCTACTCTACCTTTTCTCCTCTTTTATTTTTCTTAAATTTATTTTAGTTATTGGCGTAGCAACGCGCGCCGGGTTCAGCTAGTTTAATATAATTGATCAAATAGATCTGAGCTATATTTACTTGGTACATAAGGTGGGTGGACCATGGAAGGCCACGCTCCTTCGAAGGCCATCTATTAAAAAATCGTAGTTATTGGCATGTCTTGACATATTCCATCTACTACACACTAAGATCCACCAAACTCAAGGCCACAGACGCGGCGACGAGTATATTGCGCCGCTATTTTGTTAGTGCGGTCTCACGTTCCGTAGACTTCGGTTGTCAACGTTGCAATTGTTATTCCCGCGCTCAATCAAACGTAAGTTTTTAGTCAATAACTTATTGATATCTCCTATTTTTTTACTGTGAATTGTCCTCTAAGGATATGTTTTTGGTACAAAAGAAAGAAAAACATATTAGTTTTGACTCAATTTAAGTTAAAATATGGGTAGTGTTCCTAAGAAAGCCGGTGGTTCCTTATAAGGCCACTCAAAAATTTGACGGTTGGCCTTGCTATGGTACAGGGGCCTTACAAGGAACATTTACAAACCATAAACGTATAAATTAGATATAAATAAGGTGGGTGGACCATGGATGGCCACTCTAACGAGTTAAAGCTTTTTATTCGTTTATTTACTATATAACTGAAGAAAACAAATCATTAAGTAATATAAGTACTTAGTAATAATTGTTAGTTTGGCCTTCTTAGGAACATTTTGGCCTTACAAAGAACGGACCCATAAGAAGGCCATTTTAGATAAAAATTTTAATATGTTCTTAGTTATACCATGGTGTTCAAATAATGTTCGTTGAATTTTTATAGATGATAAAAATATATTGAGCATTTCATGTTTTGCTTAAATGAAAGAGCTTAATAAGTAAATTTGGTAGAAGTGGATACATTTATTGTTTTAACTCTATTTCTGAGTTTTACGCCTGATGGCCTTGCATGGAGCCGTATTCCTTGCAAAGCCATTTGGAAGAGCCTAATAAAACTTGAGTTTAATCAATAGTGATTAAAGTTAGGTAAAAAAAAAGTAATTTGTATAGTGCACAATAAAACAAAGTATTACTTAATGATTTGTTTTCTTCATTTATATAGTACCTAAATAAACGAATAAAAAGCTTTTACTCGTTAGAGTGGCCATCCATGGTCCACCCACCTTATTACATGATTGACATAAACTGATATAACTTCTATATGTGTTAACCGATTTAAATGAAAAAAATACTAACTATTAAGTAAAGCCGATTACAATATATTCCTTAAACCTGCATCGAAAGTAGTAAAGCCGTTTCTAAGATAAATGTTAATAAACATACATACATGCAGCCAGACAGAAAAACAGACGAAATAAAAATACATTGTATTGGGTTGTCTTTCGTACATAAGGACCAGCTATTATTATTATTTTTTTAATATATTTGCCATGTACAGACAGCAATCAGTTACAGTTTTATTATAAGTATAGATTACGCAATAAATCTTTTTTTTTTGTATTAAATATCTGTGAGAGAATAATTTGCTCGTTACCTCTGGTATATAGATATAAGACCAAACAATACCTACAACTACTTATTGAATCTTTCAGTAACCCTCCTTATTCACCAATATCACGGGTGACTCGTAAAACAAATCGTTCGGCAAGTGGCAACATCAAAGCGGTGTTTGACTATTTCTTATTACAATACGGAGAGGTAATATATAAAATAGTCTTCACGTTCTTTCAAATGTAACATCTCCAGCCTATAACAATTTTGTAAGTTTTCTTTAAGAAAATTGTGCATAACATATTAAATTCACAATTTGTCCGCTTACACCAATAACTATCATATCATAAAAACATTAATTTGTCGGTCAACAATGCCACGCGCTACACTTCATCATCTATATAACCTTAAAACCTACCCTCTAGTACCCTATAATGACCTTCAATTCTAAAAAGAATAATTTAGGCTGTTGCCAAATGTGTACATATTACACGATACATAATTACACCTCCGAGTTATGGTGGTAACTACCCGCAGAGGAAAAGCACATATTGGCATAAGGTAGATTTTAAAGTGGAGGGTATATGAAGCTGACCCACATACTTTTATTTAAATCGATGCATATAAAAAATAATTGCAAGGTTTCCTACCAATTTTACGGTCATATCTTGAACTAAAAAACATAGCAAAAAACACAACGGGTCTGTCTAGAAACACCATAAAGGTTTTAATAGTAAATTTTATATTCTATGTGAGAATAAAAATTAAACTTATCGCCTTGAGATCCTACTTACTGACTTTGACCTAGCTCAATGTAGTATAAGATCATACAATAAAAAAATGTGACAAAACAAGGACTAATCTGTGAGAGTCCAGAAAGACCATTTGGGTTAAAAAGTTAATACCTACAGTTCTAAACAACACTTCCTGCTCTGGGCTTAAGAAATACCTTCATATTCAATTTTACAGATACAGTTGGTGAGAAAAGTTGTTGCAGTTATCCAGATAGCTAATTCTGTAATGTAGCGCGACTGTAAAACTGACTATATGGGCAGAAACTGGATGTAATCTTTAATAAAAAAAAATTCTTACAGCGTGATACGAAGAGTTTATAATAGGATGGAAATACCTTCCAACAGCGTCATACCAAGAGCTTCTAACAGAGTACCCATATGTAATAGAGTTAAATAAATTTATGAGACCAAAAAGAGGTACGATAAATTTCGGAATTCATCATAAAGGTAGAAGTCCAGAAATAAGGGTTTTGTCTTAAACACGAGAACCAAATTTGCTCCACTATAGATAAAACAACAATTTTAGAAAAAAAATTCTGTTTATAAGTGCCCAAAGTACGAAAAATATTTAAAGAGTTTTTCACTTTTTAAATGTAGATTAGGATGTTATAATTTTAAACAAATGTATCAAAATACACCGTTAATAAAATATGTTAAAAATCTTTTTTTTTTTTTATAATAAACTATTATGTTATTTTAATAAATATCCACTACTCAACATTTTGTGATCACAAAGGCGTAAATTTAATGGCAATAATATTCTCGATAGAATTTTGATGTTATATATAATAGATACAATTCTGTTATATATTATAAAAGTTGTAATAATAGATTCCTGATGTTTAATATTAACAATTATGATGTTTTTCTAACTGTTATAATAATTATAACTTTCTACTGCTGACCGTTGATACTATTTCTACATAAATCGAAAATAAGTATTCATTAAAACTGACATTATCTGGTTGACTTTTCATCAAAATCTTGTATCCACCCTTATAATACTCCAGAAATGTTGGTAAATACATGGTCACAGATACCAATTATAAAAAAGGTGTTAATGCGTAACCTCCGGTTACCTAACTGACAAGAACTTTCTAAGGGTTGACATCTAAATAGGTTTTACACGTTTATCAAAATTTAGGTATCACTTTGATGGAAAGGTGAATCAATTACTAAGCAATTTTACGATTTAATTTTTTTAATTATATGTATCAGTAAAAAATAGAAGGGTTAAAATTTAGTTGTAACTGTTTGTACTAAGGTACCGTTAAGAATGTCTTTCTTGCTATTTAAAAAAATATTTTCTAGAAAATTACCTGTAAAATCCGAAAAAAAGATGCGATGACAAACTATTTAGATCCGGAACTACCGCTATTTCAAAGATACACCTAGAAGTTTGCCGACAAAACTGAACTACATGGGTTTTGCTAATATTTGTAGATATATTAAATTAAAGACCGGAAAAAGTATAGGTTACAAGAAATTAGCAGCTTGAAGTCCTCAAACAAGTCTTTTTAAGGGTATATTTACCTACCGCCCTAAAATTATTATTCTCGCCTAGTTTGTCTGCTAGAAAGATGCTTATTATTATAAGATTTTCAAAAAATGTAAAAATATAGAACACGACACCCGGCGGACTTTATACCGTCTAACACTAATGTATTTTTTTTCACTTTTTACGATTTTTATTTTTTTTTTATTGTTATTAATGTTTATTGGTCGTTTTTATCATATTTTCTCGTTAGTCTACAGGTTTTAACTTATCTTATTAGTTGTATTTTGGTATCGATTATAGTATTTAATTTGGTAAGAATTTCTTGTTTACATAAACGAGATACAGCACCACCTGCTGGTGGCATCATAATAGTAATGTAATAATTATTCGTTTAAATATATGAGATATTAACTGCACCACCTTACAGTGGCGTTAATTACTTAATTTAAAAATGTATTTTCTTGGCTTTCCTTATCCGCAATTTTTTCTGTTTTTTAAATTTCAACTTTCTATATTTATTCACGAAGAATGTTAATGAATACATACATATATGCCATCAAGTTTGATAGATTATCTTTTCAGGCCACCCTTTCAAAACGGTACCCTTTGTTACCAAGAAAGAACAGAGGGTGTAGGTACCTTTAGCACATTTTAAAAGTTTGCTAATTTTTGCTAATCTATTATACGAACTGCCTGTAGTTTTACATTTTTGATGAATTGGATCCCTAACTTATAATAACAAATTGTTTGACAAGTCGAGATATTTGAGATATTTCATTTTATTCAGATAGTTAAGAGGAGGTTATTTATAAGCAAAATTGTTTATATATACATATATATATATATATATATATATATATATATATATATATATATATATATTTATAGTTTAAAAATTATTGGGTTTGCAGCAAATTATGAACGGTGTACTCTTTATTACTCCGAGCTTTCGACTATGATTATAGTCATCGTCAGGGATCTACAATTATAACAATTATTAAGTAAGTATAAAAATATACATAATAATATACATAATAATATTATTAATAAAAAATTGGCTGCCACCATTGGAGTTGGAACAAGAAACGCAAAGCAGCAAGCAGGTAGAATGCAATTGTAGGGATAAAAAAATGTCTAGTTTCACTACCAGTGACAGGTACCTAAGATTACTCTTAAATATTTACAAATGAAACTCGTTTGGAAAAACTTAATTGATCTATTTTATTAGTTTTTAGAAAATCTGGTTCCTCTAGCTACCTTAAATTTATACTTAAATCTGGTATAGTCAATTTGATTCTTTGATTCTTTGATTTAATTCATATTTAAGTTTCATGAGTGACATTGTATCAGAAAACGAGATTTTTCTTAGTCTTGTGTTGTAAATTTATTTCAATAGATAACGCAAGAGTAATGTATAGTGAAAAGTGTCACATCTTGTTGATTTTTAAAATCTCATATAAGCAAGTGCGGAAAAATTTACTGGAGGTGTTGCAAACGTCAATGTCCAGCAAAAATGTATACTATGGAATTCAGTGAAACAAAAATTTGTTGAATTTGTTGAAAAAGTAAAGAACCCACCTACAAAACGGTATAAAAATTAGTCAACAAATATTAAGCAATTCGCTAAAAAGAAAAAAAATATAGACATTAATAAAAAACCTATTAAAATAATAAGAAAAGAGCTATAACATAACGGCATGGACATTAACCTACAGGATCTCGAACGCATCCGAACAAATTTATATGAAGCGAGAAGAAAACTTTTACCATGCAGGTTTACCCAAAAAGCGGAATGCAATGCTCGACGCGGTAAGAAAACTTAATTTTTCAACAAACAGTACGAAAATTTATTATTGTTCGTTGGCGACGAAAAAGAAATTATAATTTTTTTTACTTATATTAATATTTTTTAAAATACTTGTAATTCTTTATATATCAAGGTTCAACTGCGCATTTTTTTAAATTATTTAGCGTTCATGGTTTAAAAAATGTTTTTTATCTTTAATATTTGCGGTATTACTGGATAAAAAACATCAACATACTTATGGCAACTTTTTTAATATAGTAAAAGAAAATAATGTAAAATTCATCCCTAACGAAATTATAATTGAATTTGAAATAGCAATTCATCAGGCTTGTTTAAATGTATTCCGTGAAGTTAAAATTGAAAGTTTTCAATTCCATTTGACCCATAGTTGTTACAGGAAGATTCAAAATCTGGGTTTAGATCAAGAATATCGAAATCCAGATTCAAAAATTGGGTAATATTTAAAATTGCATTTCGGAATACATTTGCTGAATTATGTAGAAGGTAAGGTCATCTGACTCTAGGGTACCGACGATATAATAAAATATTAATATACTAATTATTTGTGCCAGCGTGTTTTATGGTTTATTAGAATTAACACCCTGAAGAGGTAAAATAAGGGTTAAAAGCTTATATGGAAAATCTTAAATCGGCACCGATTTTTATAAAAATTGAAATTCAAAATACCTATTTCATTAAAAATGTGTTGCAAAACAGGGGTTGAAACTTTGTATTGATAATGTTTACAAAATACTCCGTTTTCTATGTAAATTATTATGGGGGTTCCTACTGATAATAATTGTAACAAATTATTGAAATTCTTAACAAATTAATAATAATGGTAAAAAACTGTTAAAAATCATAAGGAAATGTTAAAAATTGTAAAAAAAATTAACAACCGTAAAAAAATTGATGATAATCTTGAAAATCGAAAAAGATTGTGAGAAAATGAGAAAAAGAGTTAAAATTTGTTGAACATTATGAAGGATATTTTAAAATCCCAAAATAATGTGAAAAATCGTAAAAAATAATGTTGAAAATCTTGTGAAAAGATTATGAAAATCATAAAAAATTGTTGGCATCTAGAAAAATTGTTGAAAATGGTTAAAAAATTGTTGACAATTGTAAAAAATAGTTGGAAATCCTAAGAAAGTATAAAATCATAAAACATTGAATATCTTGAAAAATGTCGAACATAGAAAAAAGACTAAAAAAAGGGGTACATTATAAAAAAGAAGTGGGTATCAAAAAATAGGGCAAAACGAAAAAAAATTGAAAAAACAGGAAAAGATAAAAAACTAGTAAAATTGGAAAAAATCGAAAAACCAAAAAAAAAATTAAAAAGAAATGGATAAAAATCGAAACAACAGAAAAAAAAGACGAACAATATCACAAAAATGGTAAATAAAAGAAAAATCGAAAAGAAAACAACTGAAAAAGGGACAAATGCGTAAAAATTACAAACTGTAACGAAAACAAATATCGACAAAAACATTAATAAAATCATGAAAGTGAATGGAAAAAACAAGAAAAACCTGTAAATCATTAATCGTTAGGCGATACGAAGTATTATGTAGTATGTAAGCTAGTATCTGTTAATATAAAAAGTGTCAATTTGACTATTAAAAAAATGCCATTATAATAAACATAAATTTGATATAATTAATAAAAAATTAGAGGAATTTAAAGCAAATAAGGTATCCCGATTTTAGTTTGTAAAATATATAAGTTTTAAATTTTTAACTTGTATGTATGTATGTATGTGGTGTTAGGGGTAACAGATACACCTGCGACCTATAAGATCTATTGTGTCCCCCTTTTCTTGCTATAATTCTGATGATTCCTCAGACTTATAGCAGCTCTTCTAGTCCTATCTTCCTTAGAAAGTTTAGGATATCATTGTGTTTTAAATTAGGTAGTTCTTCCCTTTCTATTTCGTATGACCCTAGGTATTTGACCCTAGAAGTACTTAATGCCATGCATTCTGAAAGTATGTGTATTGAGGTTTCATCCTCTACCTCACAGAATCTGCAGTTTTTACATTAAATTGTACATTTTTTTTCTAATTACAGGTAAAATGTTAGATAATTGTTTTTGTTAAAATTATTTTTAAAAAGATAATTGCTGCATATTATAAATGCATAAATAAAATGTCCTAATTTATAAAATAGAATTATTTATAACTTAGTCAAATTAAAAGTAGGAATTTATAAATAACCTATTAATCCCTAAAGTAGAAACTTTGTGGTTGAACTAAGTAAAAATTCTTTATACCTTAATTGGTGGTGAAACTAGATAACTGCCAAAAAATGAACAAAACTATTTAATAAAAATTTAAAATTATTCATCCTAAATGTAAAGTTAAGCAAGTAATCAATACCAGTTTCGGTCTTTATCTATCATAAGACTAAAGTTAAATTTGTAAAATCATAATCATAGTCATGCAATTGTTTTAAAAATTTTTCAATTTAATCAGTTAAAACTGAGAATAGTGGTGTACCTACCTACTTGGTGCTGTTCATTTACGAATTTTGAATAGACATTTGTTCTCCATGGAAAATCCTATATGTATGTTAAAGTAGAAATTTTAAGTTAAAATTTAAAAAAATAAAATTGTATTAAAAAGATCTTTCAGAATCAAATATAACTGCTAAAGTTTTTAAATATTTAATTTATTATTGGTAGCAAATTAAAAAAACTATTATTAATTTTAAATGTTTATTTTAAAACTTAAAAATATAAATTATTACAAAAAATTTGGCACATTGATACTAACAATAATCAATACATTTGGCACATTTCAGTACTGAGTAATCTCCCTAAAGCATAAAACCTAACAGCTATAAAATAAATAACGGCATCATCAGTCAAAAATATATACAACTATAAACTACTATTAAAAATGTAGATAACAACATCTAAACTTTGGCTTTAACTAATAAGGAAACAATTTTTATAAATTAATTCACTGAACATTTTGTATGGACTCACGTTGATCTAATAAATCATATAGAGCTGTGATGTAAGTTTGTGCCATTTGAAGTGTTTCGTATTTGGATAATTGTCGATCCTGTCCTAGTTGTGGTAAGAATGTTCTGAGCCTATCAAAAGCTTGATTAAGATTCTGCATCCTCCTTCGCTCACGTGCATTTGCTGCTAAACGTCTTTTTCTTAAAACCAACGGTGTTACTCTATTTTTACTTTTTCCTACTACAGATTCAGGGGAGGAAGATTTATAGTTTTCTTCAGAGTAACTTTCATAGCTGTCAGGGGACACACATCCCCAATTTGATGTCACCCCATTGGGTGATAATAAATAAGTATAACCATAAGTTTCACTGTATGTTTCCATTTTTAAAAATGATAAATTTTCGCGTGCTTTTAAAACTTAACTTAGAACAACCTGCACTACCGATTTTCGAAAGGTTTCTGGTGATTGAAGTTACCTGTTGTTCTTTTATAGACCGGTTACCCCCGGTCAGATCTAAAAGACCCTTTTGTGTTTAGTACCGCCCCAGTAGCGCGTGCCATCCAACCAATGAGCTTGTCAGGTAGCAATAAAGAGTTGAGTACAGGCTGAGGAAAAAATTACATTTGTTGAATACAAAGTTTGATATTGATAGTGTTTTATTAATAAGTTCAAAATGGAGGATTTATTATAGTATAATGTAAATTATACACTCATTTAATTAAAATTTTAATAATTTGTGATGTTTTATTATTACGTATTAAACGCACAGAACAAAACTGTTTCTAGTAACAAGTGTTTTTAAATAAAAAAAAAAAAACAAACAAAAATGTTCTCACTTCAAAGTATATAGTCCCAACGAAGAACTAGAGTTCCTGATCTACCAGTTGAGCTACCACAGCGTTTTAGGTGTTATCGTATTGCGCGACCAGAAATAATTGCTCGTTTTGTTAACCGATGAGTACCAATTTATCCTACTGTCTCCAGATGGTCCTGCGAGAATATAACGAAGAGTGTTATATTCAAAACGTACTTTTAAACCTAGAATAGATTACAAAAAAAGAATAAGTGTTGATGTGGGCTAGAATTTCTTTGAAGTCTCACACTAAATTGCAAATCCTTTCCTGCCAGGTATATTGACGAAAATCTTTCAGAATTTGGTATCCCTTATGTTGAGTTTACTGAAAATGACTTTTTTCTGATGGGTAAATAATAATGGCAAAGCTCACGTCTCGAAAATCATTCAATAGTTCTTAAACGATATAAACATACCTGTTATGGAGTGGTCAACATTAAGTTAGGATGATGCATAACCTCTAATTAAACATATTTGGGACAAGGTAGGATGAAGAATAAAAAGTTGTGTCCCAGCTTCTTTACTTTTAAATTAGTTGTTACAAGTTTTTTTGAAGAAATGGTGATGAAATTTCCATTTTCATTAAGTTAAAGTTAGTTTTAGTGTCGGTACCTACTTATGTACTACTATAACAAAAAAATAGGGGAACTATGTTAATTTTTTTTTATACACCAAATATCACGTGTTTTTGGCAAAGCTGCTGGTATAGTCACTACCATTATTAGGTTCGTATATTGCTTTCTCTTAATATCATTTTTAAAACTTTGACATTACGTAACGGCGAATCATCAACTTTATATTTGCAAGAACTGAAAAACTAATATTGTAGAATACTTCTTGTAGAAGTCAACAATATTTCTTATGGTTCCTCTTATGATTACAATACCTACTTGTCTTCAGTTCTTGCTTATAATAGATATTTTGTAAAATAACGTGAAATTCAAAAACAACACAACACTCATACAGTTTTTAACACAATCGGAAGCATTAGTTTATAAATTTTTATCTTTGAACGTATACCTACCTATTAGCGAAATTATGGTTGAGAGATATACCTGCAACCTATAAGATCTATTGTGTTCCCCTTTACTTGCTATAACTCTGATTCCTCAGACTTATAACAGCTCTTCTAGTCCTACTTATCTTTCTAAGAGAGTTTGGGATATAAATGGGATTCAAGTAAGATAGATCTTCTTCTATTTCGTATGATCCTAAGTACCTATCTGATCCTAGAATTACGTAATGCAATGCATTCTGAGAGCATGTGTATTGAGGATTTGTCCTCTTCCTCACAGAATATGCACTCTGCTTCATCTACCAATCCTTGTTTCTTTATCTGTTCGCTTAATCGGGAGTGCACGGTTAATATTCACGTTATAATATGGAGGTTGCTTTTACTAAGGTTTAGAAAGCTGAAAGATCTCTTCTAGTTATAGTTTCCCAGGAGTGCCTATTCCTTCCTGATAGATCTAGTGCTTGGATTTTTCTACCTCCACTTCTTTTGTTAGTTTTTCTAAGACTGCATACTACTGTTAATTCCTCAAGATGGTTTCAGCTTCTTTTTTGTCAGCTTATCTGCTGTTTTATTTCCTTTTATTCCTATGTGTCCTGGAAAACATAAGAGGGCAACAGTGTTATTTTGTTTGCCCAGGCATTCCCAGACCATCTTTGAACGGATTGTGTGTGAGTTCAAAACTTTGATGGATGCTTGACTATCTGACATCTTTAATAACAAAAGACTTTTGATAGTTTATAAAATGAAACCTGTACCAAAACTGTAATGAAACTATATCAAAACCAATATATTATCATTACCATTAAATTTTATTTTTATTAGATATTTATACATTCAAATTGTTGTCAAGTAAAAAGTAAGATGCGAGTTAGCTGTCCTAAGGGAGATTTTGTATCAATATTTAGGTTTATTCTTTATTACTGCTAAAATAAGATTTAGCAGTCCAACTGAAAACGGCACCTATAGATACCGCGAACAAATCAACACAGCAGTATCCGTTTTGGATATTTTCTATAATATAATAGTTCAATCACAATAAAAAGAAAGCAGATAAAACAATATTATTAGGTACTTAATTATTTTTTCGTATTTGTTTCCAGTCGGTTACCTTATTCCTTAATTTTACATCTTATTTATACTTTACATTAGTTTGTCCGTCCATCTTTTTCCAAATGGTTTCTATGTAAAACTACTTTTATAACTTTTAACATTTGTGTTTTGCTTTTTTTACTTTGTGCTTTCCTCTTTTTTTTAACAGAGGGCCAGGCTTAGGGATTGCATCGCAGCTAGTACAGCTTATTGTGCACCCTCATTCACAGGTCCTCATTCTCCGTCAAATCCCAGGTTCTTAATGAACCATGAGATCCTTTTGACTATGGTTACCCGTTCTTCCCTTTGATCTCCGGTCGGTAGGCCAAGGGATCTCACACGCACACCTTGCAGGGCTGGGCACATGAATATCACGTGGAAGGCTGTCTCCTTTTCCTCACCGCATTTTCTACATAAGAGGTTTTCAACTTAAATTCCCATCTTCCGAAGATATCCGCGGAATACCCAGTGGCCGCCAATGAAGCCAACCACTTTCCGCAGGGTCTTCCTCCTCAGCCCAAGGGCATCTGCCGCTATAGCACCAGTAGGTGTCTGCAGCATTCTCTTTGACCGTATGTTGCCTTCTGTTCTTTCCCAGCTCTTTCAATGTTCTATGCCCATCTACTGGCGAACAGCTGTGCTTTCCTCTTATGTATATCCAATAATTCTCAGTAATTTATTTGTCTTTTTTTTCCAATATTTATTTGTTATTCCTTAGTTTCTACATAATGCGATACTTGTTTAGATGATTTGACATATTTTTAAACATACGGCAATATCTTTGAACAAATTCTGCTACGCCTCTGCTAGTAAATTGTTCTCTGGCTTCAAAAAATGTTACTTTCGACACTGGTAAAACAATATCCTATTTGTACGCCAGTTTTTTATAATAGGTATACCTACATCAGGAATTTAATTTCTTATTTTTTTTAATAAAATTAGTTTAATTTTGTACATTCTATTTAGATAGTGTTAATGATTATATGGTTAGCTAATTTTTTCTATATGATTTTTCCTTTAAACTTAATAAACCAGAAACCCAGAAACATGTTTATTGTGAAGACTTGCTATACCTATATTTATTCTGTATCGACTATGTTCAAATTTCTTCATGGAGTGTACCGGTACCTGTATCCAATTTGTAGAGGTACCTACCTATCTTTTGTCTCGAATTACATTGATGCCATATGACATCGTGATGAAAAAACAATCCTTGGGAGCTCCCCTAGTTTCAAAAAATAATTATAAATTGATGTCAGATATTAACCAGACGAGACGTAGCACGAGTTATTTTTTGTTTCATTTAAATAAATTCTGAATGAAATGATTTGTAGTAATGTAATTGGTAGTTAAGTAACCAGAACAAAAAATACATTGTTTTTTATTAGGCCTACAGAAAAAAACAACACTTAAGTAGAATATTTATAGCTTATTAAAGACAAGCAGATAAGCTAGAATATGAATGGAAAGTTTATACACTAGCTCACCCGACGAGCTTCGTATGGCCTAACAATGAATTTTTTCACATTTTCCGTTTTTCTATATTCTATGTTTTTGTCGATTTCATCACATTTTTTGTCTCTTTACAGGCTTTTACTTGTTGTATTTTGCAATTATTACGCTTTTGTCCCATTTTTAGTTGTTTGTTTTATTACATTTTTCTTTTATTTAGCATTTTTGTAATAGTGTTTTTTCTTCCTCCTTTTTTCCGTTTTTTTTTGGTTTTTCATATTTTTTGTTTTGTTTTTTTCCCTATTTTTTTGATACGTACTCGTTTTTTTAATTTATCCACTTTTATTTTTTTTACACTTTCGACAGTTTCTCATGCATGGTTTTCAATAATTTTTATTATTTTTCAAGATATTCAATTATATTATACGGTTTTACAATTTTTTTTTGTGGATTTTTAACTATCTTTTGCAATTGTCAACAATTTTTTACGATTTGTAACATTTTTTTTATGATTTTTAACTACTTTCAACAATTGTTTAAGATTATCAAGAATTTCTTATAACTTTTAACAATATTTCACATTTCTGTACAGTTTTCGACATTTTTTCACCATTTTCAACAATTTTTCAAGATTCCAAAAATTTTTTACGTTTTTCATAAACTTTTCACGATTAATAAGATTATTTAAGGATATTCAAATATTCTTTATAATTGTCAGCAATTTTTTAAGATTATTAAAGTTTTTTTACAATTTTCAACAATCTTTTTGTACTGTTAACATTTTTAAACAGTTTTGTCCATTTTATTACAAGTTACATTATGCTTTTTGAAGTGAAACTTTTATTACATCGTCTCAAACTTTTTGGTCTGTGTAGCACATGTCGCGTGACGGTCGGCCGCCGAGTAGGTATAAAGTGAGTGTAGTGTATAGACTATTACTCATTTGTGCCAGTGCTCCACGCTATGTTATTTGTGTTTAATTTTTGTCAGTGTTTAATTGTTAGAACTTTTTGCTGGTGCATGTTGTTGTTTATGTATTTATTTTAATTTTGAGTACTTGAATTTATTTTGTATGAATATTAAATTTATTATTTTTTTTATTTATATTCGGTCCATTCCAATTTTCCAAGTATAAAATTAAGATTGATAAAGCGATTTTTATACCCTTAATGGAATATTATTCAAAAAATTTTTAGTTAAATGTCTATAGTGTGAAAAAAAGTTTCACTTTTACCGTGGGTTCATAAACCCACACAACATTTTTTTTTTAATTATATTTTTATAGTTTTTTAACTATATTTATTAATTTTTAAAGAGTATCAAGGGTTTCTTACAATTATTTACGTTTTTCAGGAATTTTTTATAAACATCTACATTTTTTCACCATTTTCAAAAATAAATTCATGATTTTTAATTTTTTTTACAATTTTTAACAACTTTTTACGATTTTCAGCAAATTAATACAATTTTCAACATTTTTTCAAAATGTTGTGCAAAACGATTTTGAACGTTTTATCAGTAGGAGTCTGCATAAGAATTTTTAATTATTACCCATACAAAGTTTAAACCCCTTATTTGCACCCTTAGGAAGTAAATTCTAAAAAGACCATGAAACACCTGTTCAATGAAATTTTATTTTTTATAAAAATTAGTAGTTATTTAATGATTTTTCCATCCAGTACTGAAATGTACTGATACTTAACACTAAATAATTAAACAGGACAAATATGGATATAAAAATAAAATAGCCAAGAAAATTACATTGGTTTTCATAGTTTTCGTACTAGCTACTTTAAAAAATATTTCATTTACAATTAGTTAAAATTCAACGATTTTCAAACTTATA
>CAXIIO010000071.1:0-22484 GCA_964028335.1 Altica lythri | reverse complement strand
GTGTATTCGAAGGGTTGCTCAAACTATTTCTTATGAAGTTAGTTTAGCTTTAATTATATTATCATACTTATTTTTAATTTTAAGATTAAATTTATTAGATTTTTTAAAGTTTCAAGAATATGTTTGATTTATTTATTTAATATTACCTCTTTGTTTTATATGAATTGTAAGAAGTTTAGCTGAGACAAATCGTACTCCTTTTGATTTTGCTGAAGGGGAATCAGAATTAGTTTCAGGTTTTAATGTTGAGTATAGGAGAGGTGGTTTTGTAATGTTATTTTTAGCAGAATATAGAAATATTTTATTTATAAGAATATTATGTGTAATTATATTTTTAGGGGCTAATTTATTTAGTTTTATATTTTTTATTAAGTTAGTAGGTTTATCTTTTTTTTGAGTTTGAGTTCGTGGTACTTTACCACGATATCGTTATGATAAGTTAATATATTTAGCATGAAAGGGTTATTTGCCTGTTGCTTTAAATTATTTAATTTTTTTTTATAGGATAAAAATGTTTATTTTTATCCTATTTATTTAGTTAATTATTTTTAGTACAAGTTAATAGAGAATTCTTATCTCTTTTTTATATTTTCAAAATATAGACTTAAATCAAGTTCATTAACTATTTAAAAATAATTTTATCTCATATTTTAGTGATTATTGGGTTTACAATAAAATATAAAAAATAAATAATAGTTAAAATTTGTCCTAATAAGATATAAGGATCTTCAACTGGTCGAGCCCCAATTCATGTAAGTAAAATAATTGTAGCAAATAATGATCAAAATATTAATTTATTAATTGGATAAAAGCTATTTCTTAAAAATTTTTTTTCATTTGTAAATGGTAGAATATAAAGAATTGCAATTGATATAACAAGAGCAATTACCCCTCCAAGTTTATTTGGAATTGATCGTAAGATTGCATAGGCAAATAAAAAATATCATTCTGGTTGAATATGGACTGGGGTTACTAAAGGATTAGCAGGAATAAAATTATCAGGATCTCCTAATAAATATGGATTAAAAAGAGTTAAGAAAGTTAATAAGAATAAAACAATTAATCCTCTTAATAAATCTTTAAAAATAAAATATGGATGAAATGGAATTTTATCTAAATTTGATTGAGTTCCTAAAGGATTATTTGATCCTGTTTGATGTAAAAATATTAAGTGAATAATTATTATTGCTAAAATAATAAATGGTAAAATAAAATGAAAGGTAAAAAATCGATTTAATGTTGCATTATCAACAGCAAATCCTCCTCAAATCCATTGGACCAATATTGTTCCTAAATATGGAATTGCTGATATTAAGTTTGTAATAACGGTAGCACCTCAAAATGATATTTGGCCCCAAGGTAGTACATATCCTAAAAATGCTGTTGCTATTGTTAAGAAAAAAATAGTTACACCAATTATTCAAGTTTCTAAAAGTTTATAAGATCTATAGTAAATTCCTCGTCCAATATGAATATAAATACAAATGAAAAAAAATGAGGCTCCATTAGCATGTAGGGTTCGTAATAATCATCCATAATTTACATCTCGACAAATATGGATTACTCTGTCAAATGCTAAAAATACATTTGGGCAATAGTGTATAGCTAGAAATAATCCTGTTAATATTTGTATAATTAAACATAATCCTAGTAGAGATCCAAAATTTCATATTGTGGAAATATTTCTTGGGGCGGGAAATATAATAAGGGAATTATTTATAATTTTAATTAGTGGAGAAGTTTTTCGAATTGGTATTTTCATTAAAATTTTTGACGTAGTGGTCCATAAGAAAAGTGAATAATTTTTATTACAGCAATTAATGTAATAAATAAATAAATAATTATTATTATAAAAATTAAATTATTAGGGTAATTTAAATATTTTAGTATTGATGTTTGAAAAAATTTTTGTAAAAAAAAAAATTTTATTTCTTGAATTTGGGCTATATCAAAATATAAAAAATTTATTAAATAAATAATAAAAATACTAAGAATTGTTAATAATATAAAAATTCTAATTATATTATTAAATTTAAATTTTTCATTTGAGGCGATTCTTGTTATATAAATAAATAAGATTAATAATCCTCCAATTATAATAAGAAAAATTATATACGAGTATCAAAAATTTAAATTTAAAAGTCCTGAAAGTAATGCAATTAAAATAGTTTGAATTAAGAGAATACACCCATTTGTTAATGGATGATAAATAAATAAAAATATGAAATTACATATTAAAATTAATATAATTATATCAGATATTAGTTTAATTAAAATATTAATTTTGGAGATTAATGATGAAAAATTTTTTATATCTGAAGTTTTAAAAGAAGAGATCTTAAAGATGACTTACAAAATCATTATTTTTATTTAAATTATTAAAACTATAATGTTAATATATTTTCAAATTATTTTATTTTTAACAGGTATTTTTATATTTGTAATAAATCGTAAACATTTACTTTTAATATTATTAATATTAGAATATTTGGTAGTAGTTTTGTTTTTAAATCTTTTTTTTTATTTAAGAATTTTAGAAAATGATTATTTTTTTAGTATAATTTTTTTAACAATAAGAGTTTGTGAGAGTGTTCTAGGTTTATCAATTTTGATTATTATAGTCCGAGTTCACGGTAATGATTATGTTATAACATTTTCTAATTTATGATAAAATTTTTAATTAGATTAATTATATTGATTCCTTTAGTTTATTATATTGAATATTGATTTTTTCAATGATTATTTTTAATTTTTAGATTTATTTTTATATTCAGGTATTTTAGTAGTTTAATTTATTCTCAGATTAGAATAAATTTTGGGTTAGATTTAATATCTTTTAGATTAGTATTATTAAGTTTTTGAATTTGTTCTTTAATAATTATGGCTAGAGCTAAAATATTAAAAGATACTTATCAAAAATTTTTTTTATTAATAATAGTAGTTTTAATAATTAGATTGTTTTTAACTTTTGTATCATTAAATTTATTTATTTTTTATTTGTTTTTTGAGGTTAGTTTAATTCCCACATTAATTTTAATTATTGGATGAGGATATCAACCAGAACGTTTAGAAGCAGGCATTTATTTATTATTTTATACATTATTAATATCATTGCCAATGTTAGTAATGGTATTTTTTATTTATAATAATCAAAATTCTTTAAATTTTTTAAATTTAAAATTACTTATGTTGAATTTTGGTTTTATGTTTATTTGTTTAAATATAGTTTTTTTAGTAAAAATTCCGATATTTTTTTTTCATTTATGGCTACCAAAGGCCCATGTAGAGGCGCCAATTTCTGGTTCTATAATTTTAGCTGGAATTATATTGAAACTAGGGGGTTATGGGTTTTTACGAACAATTTATATATTTAAGAGTCATCTTTTAACATTAAATACTTGATTTATTTCATTATCTTTAGTAGGTGGAAGAATAGTTTCTTTAATTTGCATTCGACAAAGAGATATAAAATCATTAATTGCTTATTCCTCTGTATCACATATAAGATTAGTTTTAAGAGGTTTATTAACTTTAAATTATTTAGGTATTTGAGGAGCCTTATTAATAATATTAGCTCATGGATTATGTTCATCAGGTTTATTTTGTTTAGTAAATTTAATATATGAGCGAACTCATAGTCGTAGAATTTATTTAAATAAAGGGTTACTAAATTTAATTCCTTCATTTAGTTTGTGATGATTTTTATTATTATCTTCTAATATGGCAAGGCCTCCATCATTAAATTTAGTTAGAGAAATTATTTTAATTAATTCTTTAGTTGGTTTTTCTTTTTTTAATATATTTACTTTATCATTAATATCTTTTTTTGGAGCAGCTTATTCATTATTTTTATATTCTTATACTCAACATGGTAGATATTATAGGGGTTTATTCACTTATTTAAATTGTTCAATACGAGAATTTTTACTATTATTTATACATTGATTTCCTTTAAATATATTATTTTTAAAGTTAGAAATTTTAACTAAATGATTATATTTAGATAGTTTAATAAAAATATTGATTTGTGGTATCAAAGTTATAGATTTATTCTAAATTATTTGTTATATTTTTAGATTTATATTTTTAATTTTTAGGTTAATTATATTTGGGCTATCTTTTATGTTTTTAATAAATGATATAGTAAATTTAATTGAAATTTGAGGATTAACTTTAAATTCTATAAATTTTGTTTATATTATTTTATTAGATTGAATATCTTTATTATTTATATCAGTAGTAATATTTATTTCTTCTATAGTAATTTTTTATAGTGAAGAGTATATAACAGGAGATTTAACAAAAAATCGATTTATTTTGATAGTAGTAATATTTGTTTTTTCTATAATATTTATAATTTTATCGCCAAATTTAATTAGAATTTTACTTGGTTGAGATGGTTTAGGATTAGTTTCATATTGTTTAGTAATTTATTATCAAAATGTAAAAAGATATAATGCAGGTATATTAACTGCTTTATCTAATCGGATTGGAGATGTAGCTTTTTTAATGGCTATTGCTTGAATAATAAATTTTGGTAGATGAAGATTTATTTATTATTTAGATTTTCTTTATAATGATGAAACTATAATATTAATTAGAGGTTTAATAATTTTAGCTGCAATAACTAAAAGAGCTCAAATACCCTTTTCTTCATGGTTACCTGCAGCTATGGCTGCTCCAACCCCAGTTTCTTCTTTAGTTCATTCATCAACTTTAGTTACAGCAGGGGTATATTTATTGATTCGGTTTAGAAATTGTTTAAGCTTTACACATTTATATTTTTTATTATTTATTGCTTCTTTAACAATATTTATATCGGGATTGGGGGCTAATTTTGAATATGATTTAAAAAAAATTATTGCTTTATCTACTTTAAGGCAGCTTGGGCTAATATTGAGTATTTTAGCCTTAGGGGAGTCAAAATTGGCTTTTTTTCATTTAATTACACATGCTTTATTTAAAGCTTTATTATTTATATGTTCAGGTAATATAATTCATAGATTGGGAAATTGTCAAGATATTCGATTTATAGGAGGTTTAGTTAATCATTTACCTTTAACTTGTATTTATATAAACATTTGTAATTGAGCTTTATGTGGAATTCCTTTTATATCAGGGTTTTATTCTAAAGATTTAATTATAGAAGTTATATCAATATCAGTATTAAATGTTTATATCTATTTAATTTTTTATATTTCTATTGGATTAACAGTAGCTTATAGATTTCGTCTTTCTTATTATAGTTTAATTGGGTCATTTAATTTTTTGTCTTTCAATATAATTAAAGAGTCTAGATTAATTATATTAAAAGGAATAAGAGGGTTAATTTTATTAGTAGTTTTTATTGGGAGATGTTTTAATTGAATATTATATTCAACTCCTACATTAATTATTTTACCATTTTATATGAAAATTATAACATTATTAATAATTTTAATTGGAATAGTATTAGGTTTAGAATTTTCTAAATTTAGTTTAACTTATAAAATAAATTTTTTTAATTTAACTTTTAAAAGGTTTTTAGGATTAATATGAAATATACCAATAATTTCTACTTTGGGAGTTAATTTAAATATTCTAAAAATAGGTAAAGTTTATATAAAAATTTTTGATCTAGGATGAATTGAGTATTATGGTAGAAAGTCTTTATTTTCTTTATTAAAAAAAATATTAAATATTCAAATTATTTCTATAAATCATTTAAAAATTTTTATAATATTATTATTTATTTGATTTATATTTTTATTATTATTAATTTATTTAAATAGCTTAATTTAGAGCATAATATTGAAGATATTAAGGTAGTTTTAACTTTTAGATAGTTATTTATAAGATAAAATCTAATTTTACATTGAAATTGTAATGTTTTTATTAAACTATATAAATTTATAGAAGTAAAAACGTATTTCAACGCTTAAAAAGTAAGTTAGAAGCTTTTTTTTGAATTCCTTACTTCTTTAATTGGGGAAAATCCATTTTTATCATTAACAGTGATATACCTCTAATTTGGTTTCAATTAAAAATAAGGATTATAAATCAAATTTTTAGGTCGAAACTAAATGCAAATTTTTTGCTTCTTATTTATAAGATAAATTGAAATTCAATACTTTTTAAATGCAACTTAAATGTTATAATTAACTATTATCCTATTTTTGTCAAGTTAAAGCTCCTTGATTTCATTCATGATAAATTCCAATTAAAAGAATAACAATAAAAATTAAAGTAATTAAACTATAATTAACTAAATTAGTGAATTTTAATGTTAAAATTAAAGGAAATAAAAGGGTAATTTCAACATCAAAAATTAGAAAAATAACAGTAATAAGAAAAAAGTGTAATGAAAAAGGTAATCGGGAAGAAGTTTTTGGGTCAAACCCACATTCGAATGGTCTATTTTTTTCACGGTCATAAAAACTTTTTTTAGAAATTAAATTTAATAGTATTGTTAATGCAAAAATAATTAATATAATTATAATGGATAATTTAAAGATTAAAAATATTACTTATACTAAAAATTTAGATTTTTTAATTGGAAGTTAAATATAATTATTTATATTATATAAGTAATTAATTACCTCATCAGTAAATAGAAATATAAAGAAAAAGTCAAACAACATCAACAAAATGTCAATATCAG
Organism: Altica lythri; assembly: GCA_964028335.1. Classification (NCBI taxonomy): domain Eukaryota; kingdom Metazoa; phylum Arthropoda; class Insecta; order Coleoptera; family Chrysomelidae; genus Altica; species Altica lythri. The sequence continues at coordinate 15,844 of CAXIIO010000071.1, read as the reverse complement.
GCAGCTGCCTCAAATCCAAAGTGGTGTCAGTATGAGAAGTGATTAAAAAAATGTCGAATTAAACAAATTCTAAGAAATGTTGAACCAACTAATACATGTAATCCATGAAATCCGGTTGCTATAAAAAAAGATGAACCATAAACAGAATCTGCAATAGAAAATGGAGCTTCTAAATATTCATATCCTTGAAGGATAGAAAAATAAATTCCTAAAAGTACTGTAAGGGCTAATCTTTGAAGTGCTTGGTTGTAATTATTTTCTATTAATCTATGATGCGCTCAAGTTACTGTAAGACCTGATGTTAGTAAAATAAGGGTATTTAATAGGGGAATTTCTGAAGGATTAAATGTAATAATTCCTTTTGGAGGTCACTGTAGTCCAATTTCAATAGAGGGTGATAAAGATCTATGAAAGAATCCTCAAAAAAATGAAAAGAAAAAAAGAATTTCAGAAGTAATAAAAAGAATTATTCCCCATCGTATTCTATGAGTAACTAATAAAGTATGTAATCCTTGATAAGTTCTTTCTCGAGTAATATCACGTCATCATTGAAATATAATTAATCTTGTAGTTAGTAATCCAATTTTAAGTAATGTGTTATTATAAAGATGAAATCATTGGATTAATCCTATCATTGTTGTTATAGCTCTAATAGCACCTAAAATTGGTCAGGGTCTAATATCTACTAAGTGGAAAGGGTGATTTTTATGTATTGACATAAGTTTCTCTAGAGTATAAAGTTCTTAAAACTGCAAATACATATGATTGAATAATTGCTACTGCTGATTCAAGAGTTAATAGAAAAATTTGTGTAATAATTAGAATATTAATAGTTAAAATTGATAAGAAATTACTAGTTTGTCCTAATAAAGATAAAAGAAGATGGCCTGCAATTATATTAGCAGAAAGTCGAATTGCTAGAGTTCCAGGTCGAATAATATTTCTAATAGTTTCAATACATACTATAAAAGGTATTAAAATAGCAGGAGTTCCTTGTGGAACTAAATGAGCTAATATATACTTAGTATTTATAAATCAACCAAAAATTATAAATCTAGTTCAAGCAGGTAAAGCTAATCTTAGTGTTATAGATATATGACTTGTTCTAGTAAAAATATATGGAAATAAGCCTAAAAAATTATTAATTAAGATAAAAGAAAATAATGTAATAAAAATTAAAGTTCTTCCTTTGTTTTTATCATTAATTCCAATTAGTATTTTAAATTCTCGATGTAAAGTTAAAAAGATTTTTATTCATAAAATTTGAGTACGAGAAGGAGAAGTTCAAAAAAAAGATGGGATAAGTAAGAAAATAATAATTGTTCTTAATCAATTAAGAGAAATTCTAAAATTTGAGGTTGGTTCAAAAGAAGAAAAAAGATTTATTATCATTTTCAGTTAAAATTAAGTTTTTTTATTTTTAATCTATTTTTAGACTTATTAATTAAAAAAGAGAAATAAATAAAATTATTTACTAAAAAGTAAGTTAGATTAAAAAATATAAATAGTAATATTCAATTTAATGGTATTATCTGTGGTATAGAAAATTATTTAAAAAATTATTTTAATTTGACAAATTAATGTTATGCATTAACTAAATTTTCCATTAGAAATAATCGTTAACTTATTATATAATGGTTTAAAATTCCATTGCAAACTTTCTGCCATCTAATGAATTTAATTTAGAAATTCAGTTAATAAAATATTTTGGTGAAATTCTTTCAATAACAATTGGCATAAAGCTATGATTAGCCCCACAAATTTCAGAACACTGTCCAAAAAATAATCCTGATCGATTAATATAAAGTCTTATTTGATTTAAACGTCCAGGAGTTGCATCAACTTTAATTCCTAGAGATGGAATAGTTCATGAATGAATAACATCTGCTGCAGTAATTAATATTCGAATATTAGTTTCATAAGGGATAGTTATTCGATTATCTACATCTAGTAGGCGAAAATTAAATTTTTCTAAATCTGTTGTTGGAATTATATAGGAGTCAAATTCAATGTTTGTGAAATCTGAATATTCATAGGATCAGAATCATTGGTGGCCAATAGTTTTAATTGAAATTATTGGATTGTTAATTTCATCTAAAATATAAATTAATCTTAGTCTTGGGATTGCAATAAAAATTAAAGTAATTGAAGGTAGAATTGTTCAAATAATTTCAATTATTTGCCCTTCTAATAATATTCGATGGGAAAATTTATTAAAAAATAATGAAATTAATAATTGTCCAACTAATATAGTGATAATGACTAAAATAAGTAGGGCATGATCATGAAAGTAGACTAATTGCTCTATTAATGGAGAAGCTCTATCTTGTAGTGTAATATTTTTTCAAGTTGAAATTTCTAAAAAAAGAAAATCTTTATTTTCGGGGTTTAAATCCGATGCACTATTCTGCCATATTAGAAATTTGTTAATTGTGGCAGTTCAGAGTATGAGTGTTCAGCTGGGGGGTTAAATTGAAGTCATTCAATTGATGAAGATATTCTTAATGGACAAATTCTTTTTCGTTGTACAGAAAATGCTTCTCAGAAAATAAATAATAGATATAAAATTCCAATTAATGAAATGAGTCTTCCAATTGAAGAAATAATATTTCATAGTAAGTATCTGTCTGGGTAATCAGAGTATCGTCGAGGTATCCCTATTAACCCTAAAAAATGTTGCGGGAAGAATGTAATATTCACTCCAATAAATAGTTGAGCAGCCGCAAAGGAAGCATCACTTGAAAATGCCAGCTGAGATGTTGGCGAAACGTCGTGAAGACACAAACAACCAACGGATTGAAACCCGGAACACCACTACTGTTCATTCTACCATCCGTGAAACACTACATCATAACATATATATATATATATATATATATATATATATATATATATATAAATTCTAGTTTTGTACTTTATTTATATAGGTTTGAAGTACCCTGTATATTAAAAAAGAACATCAATTCACATATAAATGTATACTAAAAAGTGTTAAAACCTACCGGAAAATCTAGAAGGTTAATCAAACAGTCCTCTTCCCATAACCAGCAACTTTTTAACAAAAACCAAAAACAACTTACGAAAAAATTAAAAGAAAAGAAAAACGAAAACTAAACTGACCTTTTCGTAAAAAAACCAAAACCTCTCCGTTCCATATCAAATCATAGAACAAAAAATAAAAAAATGTTCCATATAAGAACAACACATATACACACACACAAACACTTTCGTCACCGTTAAAAAAAATCCACACTTAGAAAAAAAATCCCTTCTCCAATCTACATCAACACCGCGCTACAAAACTAACCGAACTACTGCCTGCGCTTCCTTCACGAAAATTTACTGGTCGTCCTTCGTTCGACCAATCCGAACCAATCTAGCCCTTCCCTAGCTATCATTGGTTGCCTGCGGAAAATGACGCCGTCGGGGGAAGTGGGGGACCGGGCGATAAATGAAAAAGTTTAAAGTCGATGGTACGAGACGGTCTGCCATGCTATTTTCAAGGATTTCAAACTTAATCATGGCGAATCATGCAGAAGGCTGTGGTGTTTTCTATTGCCAACTGAGGATATGCCATGGCGACTTGATATTACTAAACGGGGGAACAAGGGGAGATCAGGTTCGCGATAAGATAAGGATGGTATGTGAGGGTCTTATGATGGTTTAACTTGTATTGGTATTGGCGTGTTTCTCTACTATTCAATTGGAATGGAATTACGTGATGTGGTTTTGTTTAGGTATGGAGTTTTGTTGTTGGTTTTTTAAACCAACTTACCCCCACTGTGATTTGTTTCCTCTATAAGCAGTTTCCCTTTATAAATTTGGAATTTCCTATTTCTTACTTTTTTTTTCAACATTTTTCCGGGATTTTCCTATTTTTCCAATGTTTTTTGCGCCACTTCGTCATTTTTTCATTTTGCACTTGTACTGGCATTGGCGTGTTTCTGTAGTATTCAAGTGGAATGGAATTACGTGATAGGATTCTGTTAAGATATGGAGTTTTGTTTTACCCAACTTACCCCCACTATGATTTGTTTCTTGTATAAGCAGTTTTCCTATAACTTTTTTTGATTAAGTTTCTTTTTTTATTTCTTTATTCAATATTTTGTCAATTCTATCATTATCACGTTCTCGTGTTTCCCTATCGAAGTCTATTGTCTGTCTATGAAGATTTTTTTGTATAGGTAGGTATCCAATTTCCACATTTAGAGCTATTCTCTTGGTGATATGGGGGTTGATTCAGCTACTTGGATAAGTATCTAAACTGATAGATTTGCTGATGGAAGTTCATGGGGTGGAAATACGAGCTCGTACAAAACATATCAGAAGACTTTTACAAAATATGAAAATATCTTCTAATATTCTACTTTTTCGAAACTGATTGGGTCATAGAGCCTTCACACTCTATCAGTAAAACTGCCTTCTTTCCATTTTTTATTGAAGACAGTGCCTTCAATCTCTACCAGTAAAACTGCCTTCTATCCATTTTTCATTGAAGAGAGAGCCTTCACATGCACTCTATTAGTAAAACTGTCTTCTCTCCTTTTTTTTTATTGAAGGCAGAGCCTTCACATTCTATCAGTTAAACTGCCTTCATAATAAAGACTTATAAACTCTTCATACATTTCTACTCACTTTTTAGATTTCCTGTACAATCTTTACTTACTTCTTTAACCTCTTTACTTACTTCTTTAACCTCTTTGTAAAGCCACCAGAAGCTATGTAAGGAAAACTTCATAGAAGGTTGGTTTTCTATTACACCACAAAAAAATCTCGTGATTAGACGTTGAAAGAGTCTCCAGAAATTGTAGGTACAGCTTCACATAGTTTTTGAATTTCTTCTAGAGCTTCAGGAAAAAGTTCAGATATCTGAATTTGTATCTCTATAAGAAGAACTTGATGGTAGCCACCAAAAACAGGTACCTAATGACTTACAGAATTTGTACATACTTGACGTGCAAAATCTCGTGATAAGACAATGGAAGAGTCTCCAGAAACGTCTTCCTCTATTTCTTAATAAATTTTTTGTACCATGTTCAAGACCGTTTTTAAGTAGTTTCAAATAACTCTTGAACTTCTTGTAGAGATTCAGGAAGAACTTCAGATACGTATAATTGTGTCTCTTCAAGAAGAACTCGATGGTAAGCAGCTATGAAACGCAAGAACCCAATTATATACTGAATTCAATGCAAACAAACTAGGTACATTAAATCTCGTGATATCACGTTAAAGTTTTTGTGCCATGTTTCAGAAAGTTTTTGAACAGATTCACATAGTTATTTAGCTTCTTGTAGACCTTTAGAGAGTATTTCTTTAAGAAGCACTCGATGCAAGTTAGCCATCAAATCCAATAATCCAATGGTATATAGGTAATTCCATCTAAGAAATAATCCATCTACAGACTCATCGCACAAAAATACACGAAACCTCGTGATAAGACGTTGAACAAGTCTTCAGGAACTTTTTAACAGCTCCATCTACTTCCTAAACTTCATTTACGTTTTTTAAAGACTTTTTAAACAAGTTTTCATAGCTCTTGAACTCCTTGTAGAGATTCAGGAAGAACTTCAGATACCTATAATTGTCTCTCTTTAAGAAGAACTCGATGGAAGTTAGCCATCAAACACAAGAATCCAATGGTATAGATAATTCCATCTAAGAAATGTTCAATCTACACTCCCATCGCACAAAAATACATGAAATCTCGTGATAAGACGTTAAAAAAGTCTTCAGGAACTTTTTGAACATCTCCATCTACTTCCTAAACTTCATTCACGTTGTTTCAAAGACTTTTAAACAAGTTTTCATAGCTCTTGAACTCCTTGTTGAGATTCAGGAAGAACTTCAGATACCTATTATTGTGTCTCTTCAAGAAGAACTCGATGGAAGTAAGCCATCGAACACAAGAATCCAATGCTATAGATAATTCCATCTAAAGATATTCAGTCTACACACTCATCGAGCAAAAATACAGGAAACCTCGTGATAAGACTTTGAAAAAGTCTTCAGAAACTTTTTAACAGCTCCATCTACTTCCTAAACTTCATTTACGTTTTTTAAAGACTTTTTAAACAAGTTTTCATAGCTCTTGAACTCCTTGTAGAGATTCAGGAAGAACTTCAGATACCTATAATTGTCTCTCTTTAAGAAGAACTCGATGGAAGTTAGCCATCAAACACAAGAATCCAATGGTATAGATAATTCCATCTAAGAAATATTCAATCTATATACTCATCGCACAAATATAGGTACACGAAAGCTCGTAACAAGACGTTAAAAATGTCTTCAGGAACTTTTTGAACATCTCCATCTACTTCCTTAACTTCATTTACGTTGTTTCAAAGACTTTTAAACAAGTTTTCATAGCTCTTGAACTCCTTCTAGAAATTCAGGAAGAACTTCAGATACCTATAAGTTTGTCTCTTCAAGTTGAACTCGATGGAAGTTAGCCATCAAACACAAGAATCCAATGCTATAGATAATTCCATCTAAATATATTCAGTCTACACACTCATCGAGCAAAAATACACGAAACCTCGTGATAAGACGTTAAAAAAGTCTTCAGAAACTTTTTGAACAGCTCCATCTACTTCTTAAACTTCATTTACGTTGTTTTAAAGACTTTTTAAACAAGTTTTCATAGCTCTTGAACTCCTTGTAGAGATTCAGGAAGAACTTCAGATACCTATAAGTTTGTCTCTTCAAGTTGAACTCGATGGAAGTTAGCCATCAAACACAAGAATCCAATGCTATAGATAATTCCATCTAAATATATTCAGTCTACACACTCATCGAGCAAAAATACACGAAACCTCGTGATAAGACGTTGAAAAGTCTTCAGGAACTTTTTGAACATCTCCATCTACTTCCTAAACTTCATTTACGTTGTTTCAAAGACTTTTTAAACAAGTTTTTATAGCTCTTGAACTCCTTCTAGAAATTCAGGAAGAACTTCAGATACCTATAAGTTTGTCTCTTCAAGTTGAACTCGATGGAAGTTAGCCATCAAACACAAGAATCCATTGCTATAGATAATTCCATCTAAAGATATTCAGTCTACACACTCATCGAGCAAAAATACACGAAACCTCGTGATAAGACATTGAAAAAGTCTTCAGAAACTTTTTGAACAGCTCCATCTACTTCCTAAACTTCATTTACGTTGTTTCAAAGACTTTTTAAACAAGTTTTCATAGCTCTTGAACTCCTTTTAGAGATTTAGGAAGAACTTCAGATACCTATAATTTTGTCTCTTCAAGAAGAACTCGATGGAAGTTAGCCATCAAACACAAGAAGCCCATGGTATAAATAATTCCATCTAGGAAATATTCCATCTTCACACTCATCATGCAAAAATACATGAATACTCGTGATAAGACGTTGAAAAAGTCTTCAGGAACTTTTTGAACAGCTCCATCCACTTCTTAAACTTCATTTACGTTGTTTTAAAGACTTTTTAAACAAGTTTTCATAGCTCTTGAACTCCTTGTAGAGATTCAGGAAGAACTTCAGATACCTATAAGTTTGTCTCTTCAAGAAGAACTCGATGGAAGTTAGCCATCAAACACAAGAAGCCCATGGTATAAATAATTCCATCTAGGAAATATTCCATCTTCACACTCATCATGCAAAAATACATGAATACTCGTGATAAGACGTTGAAAAAGTCTTCAGGAACTTTTTGAACAGCTCCATCTACTTCTTAAACTTCATTTACGTTGTTTTAAAGACTTTTTAAACAAGTTTTCATAGCTCTTGAACTCCTTGTAGAGATTCAGGAAGAACTTCAGATACCTATAAGTTTGTCTCTTCAAGAACAACTCGATGGAAGTTAGCCATCAAACACAAGAATCCAATGCTATAGATAATTCCATCTAAAGATATTCAGTCTACACACTCATCGAGCAAAAATACACGAAACCTCGTGATAAGACATTGAAAAAGTCTTCAGAAACTTTTTGAACAGCTCCATCAGGTAGAACTTCAGATACCTATAATTGTGTCTCCTCAAGAAGAACTCGATGGTAAGCAGCCATCAAACGTAAGAACCCAATTCTATACTGAATTCAATGCAAAAAACTACACGAACTCTCGTGATAACACATTAAAGAAGTCTCCAGAAACTTTTTCAACGTCTCCACCTACGTCTTAAATTTCTTGTGCCATGTTTCAGAAACTTTTACATAGTTATTTAACTTCTTGTAGACCTTTAGGGAGAATTTCAGTAACCTATGTATGTATCTCTTCAAGAAGAACCACCAAACACAAGAAACCAATGATATACAAAGTTCAATGCATGAAACTACATGAAAGGTTAAAGATGTCTTCAGAAACTTTTTTGACGTTTCCATCTGTTTCCTAAATTTTATTTACCTTGTTCCACAGACTTTTTAAACTTTTAAACTTCTTACAGAGGACACCAATATTTGTACCCCTTCAAGAAGGACTTGATGGTAGACAGTCATCAAACGCAAAAACCCAAAATTAAATGCAAGAAACTACACAAAATCTCGTAATAAGACGTTGAAAGTGTCTCCAGAAACTTTTTCGACGTTTCCACCTACTTCCTAATATCATTTATCTTGTTCCAAAGACTTTTAAAACAGTTTCAAGTACATCTTGAACTTCTTGTAGAGCTTCAGGGAAACTTCAGATACAATTGTATCTCTTTAAGAAGAACTCGATGGTAGGTAGTGATCAAACGCAAAAACCAAATGATATATAAAATTCAATGCAAGAAACTACATGAAATCTTGTCATAACACGTAGAAGAGTCTTCGGGAACTTTTTTGTACGTCTCAATCTACTTCCTAAATTTCATTTGCCTTGTTCCAGAGACTTTTTAAAGAGTTTCACATAGTTATTGAACTTCTTGTAGAGCTTCAGAAGAAGGGACACTTCAGATAGGTACCTATATTTGTATCTCTTCAAGAAGAACATGATGATAGGTAACCACCAAACACAAGAACCCAATGATATACAAAATTTAATGCAAGAAACTACATGAAATTTCGTAATGTCACGTTGAAAGAGTCTTCAGGAACTTCTTCGACATCTCCACCTACTTCCTAAATCTTATTTGCCTTATTTCAGACACTTTTCAAACAGCTTTATATAGTTCTTGAACGTTTTGTAGAGCTTCAGATAGAACATTAAATAATTATATTTGATCTCTTCAATAAGAAGTCGATGCTAGGAAGTCATCAAACGCAAGAACCCAATGATAAACATTATTCCATGTAAAAGTATGCAATCTTCACACTCACCGCGAGAAGTTTATGAGATCTTGTGATTAGACGGTGAAAGAGTCTTCAAAAATCTCGTACCTTGTACCTTGTTCCAGATACTTTTTAAACAGCTTTACATAGTTCTTCAGCTTTTTGCAGAGCTTCAGGGAGAACTACCTATATTTGTATCTCTTCAAGAAGTACTCGATGGTAGGTATCCATCAAACTCACGAACCCACGTCTACATCTACTTCCTAAATTATATTTAACTTGTTCCAGACACTTTTTGAACAGTTTCACACAGTTCATGAACTTCTTGTAGAGCTTTAAAGAGAAATTCAGATACCTATCAGAAGAACTCGATAGTATAGCTAGCCATCAAACGCGAGAAATTGAAGGAATATGCGTTTTCCAGACTTGGATCGCAATTTTTGGAGACTCAAAACATCCTTAAGACATGCACCAAATAGTAAAGGGTACCAAAATCCTAGAGTGGCTGACATGAACCAATGGAAGCTTAACTGCAGTTTTATTTAAAAAAAAACAAGACAAATGGCGAAGGTAACCAATAAAGAACTTCACATAGTTCTTGAACTTCTTGGAGAGCTTCAGGGAAAATTTTAGATACCTACATCTATATTTCTTCAAAAAGAACTTGATGGTAGCCACCAATGACTTCAGAATTCCTGGATAATACATACTCGCAACGCGAAATCTCGTAATAAGACGTTGGAAGAGTCTCCAGAGACTTTTTCGACGTCTTCAGATACCTGTATCTGTACTCTTCAAGAAGAACTCGATGGTATGTACCCATCAACCGCAAGAACCCAATGATACATAGAATTCAGTGCAAGAAAATACATGAAATCTCCTGATAACACGTTGAAAAAGTCTTCAGGAACTTTTTCGATGGAGACTCAAAACATCCTTAAGACATGCACAAACTAGTTGAGGGTACCAAGATCCTAGAGTGGCTGACATGAACAAATGGAAGCTTAACTGCAGTGTTATTTTAGAAAAAAATACGAGACAAATTGTGAAGATGACCAATAAAGAACTTCACATAGTTCTTGAACTTCTTGGAGAGCTTCAGGGAAAATTTTAGATACCTACATCTATATTTCTTCAAAAAGAACTTGATGGTAGCCACCAATGACTTCAGAATTCCTGGATAATACATACTCGCAACGCGAAATCTCGTAATAAGACGTTGGAAGAGTCTCCAGAGACTTTTTCGACGTCTTCAGATACCTGTATCTGTACTCTTCAAGAAGAACTCGATGGTATGTACCCATCAACCGCAAGAACCCAATGATACATAGAATTTAGTGCAAGAAAATACATGAAATCTCCTGATAACACGTTGAAAAAGTCTTCAGGAACTTTTTCGATGGAGACTCAAAACATCCTTAAGACATGCACAAACTAGTAGAGGGTACCAAGATCCTAGAGTGGCTGACATGAACAAATGGAAGCTTAACTGCAGTGTTATTTTAGAAAAAAAAACGAGACAAATTGTGAAGATGACCAATTAAGAACTTCACATAGTTCTTGAACTTCTTGGAGAGCTTCAGGGAAAATTTTAGATACCTACATCTATATTTCTTCAAAAAGAACTTGATGGTAGCCACCAATGACTTCAGAATTTCTGGATAATACATACTCGCAACGCGAAATCTCGTAATAAGACGTTGGAAGAGTCTCCAGAGACTTTTTCGACGTCTTCAGATACCTGTATCTGTACTCTTTAAGAAGAACTCGATGATATGTACCCATCAACCGCGAGAACCCAATGATACATAGAATTCAGTGCAAGAAAATACATGAAATCTCCTGATAACACGTTGAAAAAGTCTTCAGGAACTTTTTCGATGGAGACTCAAAACATCCTTAAGACATGCACAAACTAGTAGAGGGTACCAAGATCCTAGAGTGGCTGACATAAACAAATGGAAGCTTAACTGCAGTGTTATTTTAGAAAAAAAAAACGAGACAAATTGTGAAGATGACCAATAAAGAACTTCACATAGTTCTTGAACTTCTTGGAGAGCTTCAGGGAAAATTTTAGATACCTACATCTATATTTCTTCAAAAAGAACTTGATGGTAGCCACCAATGACTTCAGAATTCCTGGATAATACATACTCGCAACGCGAAATCTCGTAATAAGACGTTGGAAGAGTCTCCAGAGACTTTTTCGACGTCTTCAGATACCTGTATCTGTACTCTTCAAGAAGAACTCGATGGTATGTACCCATCAAACGCAAGAACATAGAATTTGTCACGTGCTTAAATTAGCTTCCATATATTTAAAAGTAAAGTTAAGTGTTTTATCGCGATTGCTAGCCTTTTAACGGGTTCTGGTCCGTTGTAGTAGGTATCGTATCGCCTTGACCTGTACGTGACAATTCATGGCAAGAAAATACATGAAATCTCCTGATAACACGTTGAAAAAGTCTTCAGGAACGTTTTCGATGGAGACTCAAAACATCCTTAAGACATGAGTAGTGCACAAATAAATCTTAAAAACTTTAAAAATGCATAAATTCCATACATCAAAACACTCAAAACCAACTTTACTGATCTCCCCTACACATACGATGATAAATAACCAAAACAACCAAAACGGAAAAATTCAGTTTCGATAACGAAGTTAAAAAAAGTTATATTAAAGTAACCACAAAGGAATTGACGAGATGTCAGATATGCTACGAGTTCTTTTTGTTTTTTTTCCTTCAATATACGAACTTTCTATGATGCTGTATATGCGTTCGACGTTTTTCCTGCAAGTTTTTCTTTTGTACGGATATCCAATGATTGACAGTAACATTGTGTTATCTGTTTTCTACACTCCTCCTAGATGGATTATTGTTTATTTTCTTAATCAGTATATTGGTTATTTGTGCAGAGAAAAATACGTTTCTTTTGTAAATACATTTACAATAGAGTTTCACGATCTATGTAAGTTTCTTATAATTTAAAAATAGACTCAAAATCTGGGCCACTACAAATTTGAGTATTTGGAAACTTCAATTATCTTCACATAAACTGAAAGAAGCTATGGTATCTAATAAACACAAAGTCAAACAAGAATTTTTTGAAAGTTACCCATGTATAGGAACCTCCAGAGTTGAACGAAAGGGTCTATCCAGCTTTGGCATACCGATATTGCTTGAGCTAAGACTTGGTAATCAACCTTGGTCAACTCAATGATTATCCAAGCCTGGAATAACAAAGGTATGTCATATAGAATTACCAAAAAAGGAGAGCCTAGTCTTGGGTCGAAACTGAGCAACCTAGGCTTTGCCCATCCAATAATTATCCTAGCAAGGGCCAACAATGGTATGCCAAAGAAAAGGAGCTTAGTCTTGGGATAAAACTGGGCCTTTGCGGATCCAATGATTATCCACGCTTGGGCCAACATTGGTTTGCCATAGAATGGCCAAAATTGCTTTATGTGTTTTTTGTGTAAAATAAATTGATAAAAACTTCAAAGATTCGTTACCCTCATCAATTTGATCGAGTTTATGATGAAGTCAGATGAAGTCTTCCACGTCCTCTATATTCTTTGATAGCAATTATAACATAAATTTATTTTTACTAATAAATACAAAAGTTAAGCTTGAGTTAATCCTATAAAGTAAACTCTGGTCAAATTTGGTAATTTTGCTTTGGCCAATTTTAAAAATTAAGCTTGACCCAGTCTAATAAATAAGGCATTGGAAATACTTAAAACTTAACTAAGGACCAGTCCTAATAGCAACCAGTCATGGGCCAGAATTGCAACTTTACCATGGTCGTTTATTGGCAACCATGCGTGGACCAGAACTAAAATTTCACTATGACCCAGTATTGGCAAACAGGCGTGGATCAGACTTACTACTTAACTTTGGCCCAGTCTTGACAACTAGGAGAGGGCTTACGGCAGCGTTATCATTCCAGACTTTGGCCAAGATTGGGCCAAGCCTGGCTTACAAAAGTCGGGTCCAGAGTTCTTCATATTTGGACCATGCCTATGCCCTCCGTACTTTTCTTCATTATATAATTTGAATCCTTTATTGTCTTTGTATGTTGTCTGATGACTGTTGTCTAGTACAAAAGCAATCTTAGTATCGGCATCAATAGTAACAAATAACATAGAAGAATACAAGGCAATAAGCAGGTTGATAAACTTGCAAGAAACGGATCAGCAACAATATTCGAAGACTAGAGCCTTTAATTGCCTTCACAAACTAATGCCGCCCATCCTTTAGATCTGTACAAACTAGTAAAGAGTACCAAGATCCTGTAGGACTTCTCCACTGAAACCTATGACACCACTTCCAAAGACACCTAGGACTCCGCTAGGTGTATAGTGTGTGTTACACTAACACCAGGCCTCCTACGAAGACTTTTAATTCTGACCATCACCAGAGATACGCTCTGGAAGCTCATAACCAGAAACAGCCAGCGAATTCTGCAAAAATGTAGACCCAATTGGAGCACACTCCGAAGATACACGATAGCATCGCCTTCATCGCAAACTTAAGCAACCTTCGTGAGGATTGTTTTTGGATAATTGATTAGAGTTAGTAAAGGACCTACAAGAGAACGAGCCCAAAATCCCATGCTTTTTCTTATGAAGGTCCGAAAAGCGAATTTTGTTACCGTTCAAGGTCGTCTGACGTCATAGCCCCACCCGGCCCCACCCACTTTCACTTTTAACCTGATTGCTTGGTTCTGATTGGCTGACAGACTCCGCCCTTTAATTGCTTATTAATGACTTGTTAATTACTAGTGCCCCATTGCTTCGTTCTGATTGGCTGCCTGACTCCGCCTCTTAATTATTATTAATGACTTGTTAATTACTAGTGCCCCATTGCTTGGTTCTGATTGGTTGACAATCTCCGACCCTTAATTACTTAATAATTAGAAATGCCCCATTGCTTGGTTCTGATTGGTTGACAATCTCCGACCCTTAATTACTTAATAATTAGAAATGCCCCATTGCTTCGTTCTGATTGGTTGACAATCTCCAATCCTTAATTACTTAATAATTAGAAATCCCCCATTGCTTGGTTCTGATTGGTTGACTGCTAGCAGACAACTGTCAATTTTCGAGTGGCCTTTGACGTTTGGCGCAAGCAGCCAACCCTCTTTTCTTCTTTTTGTATATTTTCGAATTTTTTCGCGCTTTACTGACATCCTACCAACTTTACATGCTACCAACTTTACAGTGCTACCAACTTTTGACCTTTTACATTCGACGCAAGCAGCCAATTCTTCTTTTTGTATATTTTTGAATTTTTTTTCGCACTTCGCTGTCATCGTACCAACTTTACATGCTACCAACTTTACAGTGCTACCAACTTTTGTCACAAATGCCCCATTGCTTGATTCTGATTGGTTGACAATCTCCGACCCTTAATTACTTAATTACAAGTGCCCCATTATCCGCTTCCGATTGTTTATTATTTAATAAACCCCACCCATAATTTGATATCGAGTAGCCATTGTTTTAAATAATTAATATTAAGAGTAATATATTGATAAGCATTATAACACTATTAAAAATCATTAGGGTGATTATAGGATTAAATAATAAAAAAATATAATAATAAGAAGTTTGTTTTATTAAAAAATATATACATATATTCAAAATGGTAATACAACAGTTTTAAACTAATTATTTATTTCTACTTAATAATTAAATGTGTTTATAGACATATTATACATAATCTAAGTCGTTTAATACTTTTGCTTTATAGAAAAACATGTATTCTCTTAAAGCTGTAACTAATAAACAATCAGTACACATTTCACAAAATTTTTTTAGAACTTCAAATAAAGTGAAATTATTATTATTAATATTATTATGAAAAAGAGTCTTAATTATATCTAACACATGATAATAATAACTACAAAAGTTTATACTGTCCAATAGTGAGACGTGATATGATAATAAATTTTGATCAGCTTCCAAAATTTGTTTTATATCTTCCTCATTTAAATGAAATTCAACATCATGCTTTCTAACACTTAGCAGTTTTATACCATCATATACAACTTGAGTAATAATGCAGTAATCACCACATTGAAATGTTATAGGAATGTGCTGATCCAATGTATCACTTATAAAGAAATCATTCACGTTATTATTCAATAATTCTATTAGAATGCTCCATTCAATAATACTAAACGATATTTTAGATGTGTGATAATATTGCGATAAAGTTATAGCTGAACTGAATGATCTGGCTGGTGATATTCCAACTTTTATCACATAACTTCCAATAGGAAATGATGTTTGTAATAAATTATAATGCTCCAGTTTAGCTGCAGTTTCATATCTTTCTAAAATTTCATCGATTTGATCATTATACTCTTGACCTACTGATGAGGATGTTGATGCACTAAAATAACCTTCACTACTCATATTTAAACAAAATATTGATCACAACTATGATTTATTATATTTTAATCATACTATTTATAATACCAACCCCACTACAATTACTTTTTATAGAACAGCATCATTATAATGTCATTACAAAATAAATCATTAAAAATATTTTTATAAGATTATTAAAAAACATCATTATAAGACTATTAACAAGTTATAACAGGTCAACATGTTC